>JBAPLH010002215.1:0-39918 GCA_037897445.1 Ceriops zippeliana
TGAGATTAACATTTTATGACTCAATTTACAATCGTATGATAATTAAAACAACCATGTTCAAACATGTAGTAATTGAAAATCTTTAATGTGTTTAGTTCCATCACCAAAAAGGAAATCATTCATAGTCGTTTCCATTTCACACTATGATGTGAAGTGGTTTATTTCCTTAATAATGAGAACTTTCTATTCACTTGATGCTAAACAAGCACCTTTTGTTGTTACAAGCACTATTTTTTTTGCAAAGACTATGAAATTGTCTTTGGTCTCCTTATTAACGACTATTTTCATCTTGAAAAAAGTGTCCATTTCTATTACAATTCATTCAATATTAACAAAAAATGAGGTCCATGATCTTGATTAGGGTTTCTTATTAAAGGTAATTGGTTGAATTCCAAAATAAAGAGTCCTCCTCCCGTTCGTTTTTTGTTTTGCAAGATTTGCCTTTTGAGTCGAAACACTCTTTTTGACACAATGATCATGACATGAGATTGACATTTATGACTCAATTACATAGTATTTTAAATTAAAAAAAACATGTGTCAATTAGTGTTGAAAATCTAAATGTGTTTAGTTCCATCACCTAAAGGAATCATTCGTAGTAGTTGGCATTTTGCACTGATGTGAAGTGGTTTATTTCCTTTAACAATGGGACTTTCTATTCACTTGATGATAAACAAGCACACTTTTGTTGTTACAAGCACTATTTTTCTTGCAAAGACTATGAAATTATCTTTGGTCTCCTTATTAACAAACTATTTTGATTCTTGTTGAAAAAGTGTACCCATTTCTATACAATTCATTCAATATTAACAAGCAATGAGGTCCATGATCTTGATTAGGGTTTCTTATTGAAGGTAATTGGTTGAATTCCAAAATAAAGAGTCCCTCCCCATCGTTTTTGGTTTGCAAGATTTGTCTTTTTGGTCGCAAACACACTCTTTTTGACACAATGATCATGAGATTGACATTTATGACTCAATTACATAGTATGTTAATTAAAACAAACATGTCAAACGTAGTATTGAAAATCTAAATGTGTTTTAGTTCCATCACCTAAAAGGAATCATTCATAGTAGTTTCCATTTCACACACTGATGTGAAGTGGTTTATTTCCTTAATAATGAGACTTTCTATTCACTTGATGCTAAACAAGCACCTTTTGTTGTTACAAGCACTATTTTTTCTTTGCCAAAGACTATGAAAATTGTCTTTGGTCTCCTTATTAACGACTATTTTTCATCTTGAAAAAGTGTCCATTTCTATACAATTTCATTCAATATTAACAAAGCAATGAGGTCCATGATCTTGATTAGGGTTTCTTATATTGAAGGTAATTTGGTTGAATTCCAAAAATAAAGAGTCCCCTCCCATCCATTTTTTTGGTTTGCAAGATTTGTCTTTTGGTCGCAAACACACTTTTTTGACACAATGATCATGAGATTAACATTTATGACTCAAATTACATAGTATGTTAATTAAAACAAACATGTCAACGTAGTATTGAAAATCTAAATGTGTTTAGTTCCATCACCTAAAGGAATCATTCATAGTAGTTTCCATTTTCACACTGATGTGAAGTGGTTTATTTCCTTAATAATGAGACTTTCTATTCACTTGATGCTAAACAAGCACCTTTTGTTGTTACAAGCACTTTTTTTCTTGCAAAGACTATGAAATTGTCTTTGGTCTCCTTATTAACGACTATTTTCATCTTGAAAAAGTGTCCATTTTCTATACAATTCATTCAATATTAACAAGCAATGAGGTCCATGATCTTGATTAGGGTTTCTTATGAAGAAGGTAATTGGTTGAATTCCAAAATATAAAGAGTCCCTCTTCTCCCATCGTTTTTTTGTTTGCAAGATTTGTCTTTTGGTCGCAAAACACACTTTTTGACACAATGATCATGAGATTAACATTTATGACTCAATTACATAGTATGTTAATTAAAACAAACATGTCAACGTAGTGTTGAAAATCTAAATGTGTTTAGTTCCATCACCTAAAGGAATCATTCATAGTAGTTGGCATTTTGCACTGATGTGAAGTGGTTTATTTCCTTAATAATAATGAGACTTTCTATTCACTTGATGATAAACAAGCACCTTTTGTTTGTTACAAAGCACTTTTTTTTTCTTGCAAAGACTATGAAAATTGTCTTTGGTCTCCTTATTAACGACTATTTTCATCTTGAAAAAGTGTCCATTTCTATACAATTCATTCAATATTAACAAGCAATGAGGTCCATGATCTTGATTAGGGTTTTCTTATTGAAGGTAATTGGTTGAATTCCAAAATAAAGAGTCCCTCCCATCGTTTTTTGGTTTGCAAGATTTGTCTTTTGGTCGCAAAACACACTTTTTGACACAATGATCATGAGATTGACATTTATGACTCAATTACATAGTATGTTAATTAAAACAAACATGTCAACGTAGTATTGAAAATCTAAATGTGTTTAGTTCCATCACCAAAAGGAATCATTCATAGTAGTTTCCATTTCACACTGATGTGAAGTGGTTTATTTCCTTAATAATGAGACTTTCTATTCACTTGATGATAAACAAGCACCTTTTGTTGTTACAAGCACTATTTTTTTTGCAAAGACTATGAAATTGTGTTTGGTCTCCTTATTAACGACTATTTTCATCTTGAAAAAGTGTCCATTTCTATACAATTCATTCAATATTAACAAACAATGAGGTCTATGATCTTGATTAGGGTTTCTTCTTGAAGGTAATTGGTTGAATTCCAAAATAAAGAGTCCCTCCCATCGTTTTTGGTTTGCAAGATTTGTCTTTTGGTCGCAAACACACTTTTTGACACAATGATCATGAGATTAACATTTATGACTCAATTACATCGTATGTTAATTAAAACAACCATGTCAACGTAGTATTGAAAATCTAAATGTGTTTAGTTCCATCACCAAAAGGAATCATTCATAGTAGTTTCCATTTCACACTGATGTGAAGTGGTTTATTTCCTTAATAATGAGACTTTCTATTTCACTTGATGCTAAAACAAGCACCTTTTGTTGTTTACAAGCACTATTTTTTTTTGCAAAGACTATGAAATTGTCTTTGGTCTCCTTATTAACGACTATTTTCATCTTGAAAAAGTGTCCATTTCTATACAATTCATTCAATATTAACAAACAATGAGGTCTATGATCTTGATTAGGGTTTCTTGTCGAAGGTAATTGGTTGAATTCTAAAATAAAGAGTCCCTCCCATCATTTTTGGTTTGCAGGATTTGTCTTTTGGTCGCAAAACACACTTTTTTGACACAATGATCATGAGATTAACATTTTATGACTCAATTACATAGTATGTTAATTAAAACAAACATGTCAACGTAGTATTGAAAATCTAAATGTGTTTAGTTCCATCACCAAAAGGAATCATTCATAGTAGTTTCCATTTCACACTGATGTGAAGTGGTTTATTTCCTTAATAATGAGACTTTCTATTCACTTGATGCTAAACAAGCACCTTTTGTTGTTACAAGCACTTTTTTTCTTGCAAACACTATGAAATTGTCTTTGGTCTCCTTATTAACGACTATTTTCATCTTGAAAAAGTGTCCATTTCTATACAATTCATTCAGTATTAACCAAAAATGAGGTCCATCATCTTGATTAGGGTTTCTTATTGAAGATAATTGGTTGAATTCCAAAATAAAGAGTTCCTCCCATCGTTTTTTGTTTGCAAGATTTGTCTTTTGATCGCAAACACACTTTTTGACACAATGATCATGAGATTGACATTTATGACTCAATTACATAGTATGTTAATTAAAACAAACATGTCAACATAGTGTTGAAAATCTAAATGTGTTTAGTTCCATCACCTAAAGGAATTATTCATAGTAGTTGGCATTTTGCACTGATGTGAAGTGGTTTATTTCCTTAATAATGAGACTTTCTATTCACTTGATGCTAAACAAGCACCTTTTGTTGTTACAAGCACTTTTTTTCTTGCAAACACTATGAAATTGTCTTTGGTCTCCTTATTAACGACTATTTTCATCTTGAAAAAGTGTCCATTTCTATACAATTCATTCAGTATTAACAAAAAATGAGGTCCATCATCTTGATTAGGGTTTCTTATTAAAGATAATTGGTTGAATTCCAAAATAAAGAGTCCCTCCCATCGTTTTTTGTTTCCAAGATTTGTCTTTTGATCGCAAACACACTTTTTGACACAATGATCATGACATTGACATTTATGACTCAATTACATAGTATGTTAATTAAAACAAACATGTCAACATAGTGTTGAAAATCTAAATGGTGTTTAGTTCCATCACCTAAAGGAATTATTCATAGTAGTTGGCATTTTGCACTGATGTGAAGTGGTTTATTTCCTTAATAATGAGACTTTCTATTCACTTGATGCTAAACAAGCACCTTTTGTTGTTACAAACACTATTTTTTTGCAAAGACTATGAAATTGTCTTTGGTCTCCTTATTAACGACTATTTTCATCTTGAAAAAGTGTCCATTTCTATACAATTCATTCAATATTAACAAGCAATGAGGTCCATGATCTTGATTAGGGTTTCTTATTGAAGGTAATTGGTTGAATTCCAAAATAAAGAGTCCCTCCCATTGTTTGTGGTTTGCAAGATTTGCCTTTTGGTCGCAAACACTCTTTTTGACACAATGATCATGAGATTGACATTTATGACTCAATTACATAGTATGTTAATTAAAACAAACATGTCAACGTAGTATTGAAAATCTAAATGTGTTTAGTTCCATCACCAAAAGGAATCATTCATAGTAGTTTCCATTTCACACTTATGTGAAGTGGTTTATTTCCTTAATAATGAGACTTTCTATTCACATGATTATAAACAAGCACCTTTTGTTGCTACAAGCACTATTTTTCTTGCAAAGACTGTGAAATTGTCTTCGGTCTCCTTATTAACGGCTATTTTCATCTTGACAAAGTGTCCATTTCTATACAATTCATTCAATATTATCAAACAATGCGGTCCATGATCTTCATTAGGGTTTGTAATTGAAGGTAATTGGTTGAATTAAAAAATAAAGAGTCCCTCCCATCGTTTGTGGTTTGCAAGATTTGCCTTTTGGTCGCAAACACTCTTTTTGACACAATGATCATGAGATTGACATTTATGACTCAATTACATAGTATGTTAATTAAAACAAACATGTCAACATAGTGTTGAAAATCTAAATGTGTTTAGTTCCATCACCTAAAGGAATCATTCATAGTAGTTGGCATTTTGCACTGATGTGAAGTGGTTTATTTCCTTAATAATGAGACTTTCTATTCACTTAATGCTAAACAAGCACCTTTTGTTGTTACAAGCACTATTTTTTTGCACAGACTATGAAATTGTCTTTGGTCTCCTTATTAATGACTATTTTCATCTTGAAAAACTGTCCATTTCCATACAGTTCATTCAATATTAACAAGCAATGAGGTTCATGATCTTGATTAGGGTTTCTTATTAAAGGTAATTGGTTGAATTCCAAAATAAAGAGTCCCTCCCATCGTTTTTCGTTTGCAAGATTTGTCTTTTGGTCGCAAACACTTTTTGACACAATGGTCATGAGATTGACATTTATGACTAAATTACATAGTATATTAATTAAAACAAACATGTAGACGTAGTATTGAAAATCTAAATGTGTTTAGTTCCATCACCCAAAGGACTCATTCATCATAGTTTGCATTTTGTACCAATATGAAGTGGTTTATTTCCTTAAAAATGAGACTTTCTATTCACTTGATGATAAACAAGCACCTTTTGTTGCTACAAGCACTATTTTTCTTGCAAAGACTATGAAATTGTCTTTGGTCTCCTTATTAATGACTATTTTCATCTTGAAAAACTGTCCATTTCCATACAGTTCATTCAATATTAACAAGCAATGAGGTTCATGATCTTGATTAGGGTTTCTTATTAAAGGTAATTGGTTGAATTCCAAAATAAAGAGTCCCTCCCATCGTTTTTCGTTTGCAAGATTTGTCTTTTGGTCGCAAACACTTTTTGACACAATGGTCATGAGATTAACATTTATGACTCAATTACATAGTATGTTAATTAAAACAAACATGTCAACGTAGTATTCAAAATCTAAATGTGTTTAGTTCCATCACCAAGAGGAATTATTCATAGTAGTTTCCATTTCACACTGATGTGAAGTGGTTTATTTCCTTAAAAATGACACATTCTATTCACATGATGCTAAACAAGCACCTTTTGTTCTTACAAGCACTATTTTTCTTGCAAAGACTATGAAATTGTCTTTGGTCTCCTTATTAACGACTATTTTCATCTTGAAAAAGTGTCCATTTCTATACAATTCATTCAATATTATAAAGCAGTGAGGTCCATGATCTTGATTAGGGTTTCTTATTGAAAGGAATTGGTTGAATTCCAAAATAAAGAGTCCCTCCCATCATTTTTTGTTTGCAAGATTTGTCTTTTGGTCGCAAACACACTTTTTGACACAATGATCATGAGATTAACATTTATCACTAAATTACATAGTATATTAATTAAAACAAACATGTAGACGTAGTATAGAAAATCTAAATGTGTTTAGTTCCATCACCCAAAGGACTCATTCATCGTAGTTTGCATTTTGTACCAATATAAACTGGTTTATTTCCTTAATAATGAGACTTTCTATTCACTCGATGGTAAACAAGCACCTTTTGTTGCTACAAGCACTATTTTTCTTGCAAAGACTATGAAATTGTCTTTGGTCTCCTTATTAACGACTATTTTCATCTTGAAAAAGTGTCCATTTCTATACAATACATTCAGTATTAACAAAAAATGAGGTCCATGATCTTGATTAGGGTTTCTTATTGAAGGTAATTGGTTGAATTCCAAAATAAAGAGTCCGTCCCATCGTTTTTGGTTTGCAAGATTTGTCTTTTGGTCGCAAACACACTTTTTGATAGAATGATCATGAGATTAACATTTATGATTCAATTACATAGTATGTTAATTAAAACAAACATGTCAACGTAGTATTGAAAATCTAAATGTGTTTAGTTCCATCACCTAAAGGAATCAGTCATAGTAGTTTCAATTTCACACTGATGTGTAGTGGTTTATTTCCTTAATAATGAGACTTTCTATTCTATCAATTCTAAACAAGCACCTTTTGTTGTTACAAGCACTATTTTTCTTGCAAAGACTATGAAATTGTCTTTGGTCTCCTTATTAACGACTATTTTGATCTTGAGAAAGTGTCCATTTCTATACAATACATTCAGTATTAACAAAAAATGAGGTCCATGATCTTGATTAGGGTTTCTTATTGAAGGTAATTGGTTGAATTCCAAAATAAAGAGTCGCTCCCATTGTTTTTGGTTTGCAAGATTTGTCTTTTGGTCGCAAACACACTTTTTGACACAATGATCATGAGATTAACATTTATGATTGAATTACATAGTATATTAATTAAAACAAACATGTAGACATAGTATTGAAAATCTAAATGTGTTTAGTTCCATCACCCAAAGGACTCATTCATCATAGTTTGCATTTTGTACCAACATGAAGTGGTTTATTTCCTTAATAATGAGACTTTCTATTCAGTTGATGATAAACAAGCACCTTTTGTTGCTACAAGCACTATTTTTCTTGCAATGACTATGAAATTGTCTTTGGTCTCCTTATTAACGACTATTGTCATCATGAAAAAGTGTCCATTTCTATAGAATTCATTTAATATTAGCAAACAATGAGGTCCATGATCTTGATTAGTGTTTCTTATTGAAGGTAATTGGTTGAATTCCAAAATAAAGAGTCACTCGCATCATTTTTGGTTTGCAAGATTTTTCTTTTGGTCGAAAACACACTTTTTGACACAATGATGATGAGATTAACATTTATGACTCAATTAGATATTATGTTAATTAAAACAAACATGTCAACGTAGTATTGAAAATCTAAATGTGTTTAGCTCCATCACCTACAGAAGTCGTTTATAGTAGTTTGCATTTCGTACTGATGTGAAGTGGTTTATTTCCTTTATAATGAGACTTTCTATTCACTTGATGCTAAACAAGCACATTTTCTTGTTACAAGCACTATTTTTCTTGCAAAGACTATGAAATTGTCTTTGGCCTCCTTGTTAACGACTATTTTCGTCTTGAAAAAGTGTCCATTTCTATACATTTCATTCAAAATTAACAAACAATGAGGTCCATGATCTTGATTAGGGTTTCTAATTGAAGGTAATTGGTTGAATTCCAAAATAAAGAGTCCCTCCCATTGTTTTTGCTTTGCAAGATTTGTCTTTTGGTCGCAAACACACTTTTTGACACAATGATCATGAGATTAACATTTATGATTGAATTACATAGTATATTAATTAAAACAAACATGTAGACGTAGCATTGAAAATCTAAATGTGTTTAGTTCCATCACCAAAAGGACACATTCATCATAGATTGCATTTTGTACCAATATGAAGTGGTTTATTTCCTTAATAATGAGACTTTCTATTCACTTGATGCTAAAAAAGCACCTTTTGTTGCTACAAGCACTATTTTTCTTGCAAAGACTATGAAATTGTCTTTGGTCTCCTTATTAACGACTACTTTCATCTTGCAAAAGTGTCCATTTCTATAGAATTCATTCAATATTAACAAACAATGAGGTCCATGATCTTGATTAGGTTTTCTTATTGAATGTAATTGGTTCAATTCCAAAATAAAGAGTCCATCCCACCGTTTTTGGTGTGCAAGATTTGTCTTTTGTTCGCAAACACACTTTTTGACACAATGATCATGAGATTAACATTTATGATTGAATTACATAGTATGTTAATTAAAACAAACATGTAGACGTAGTATTGAAAATCTAAATGTGTTTAGTTCCATCACCCAAAGGACTCATTCATCATAGTTTGCATTTTGTACCGATATGAAGTGGTTTATTTCCTTAATAATGAGACTTTCTATTCACTTGATGATAAACAAGCACCTTTTGTTGCTACAAGCACTATTTTTCTTCCAAAGACTATTAAATTGTCTTTGGTCTCCTTATTAACGACTATTTTCATCTTGAAAAAGTGTCCATTTCTATAGAATTCATTCAATATTAACAAACAATGAGGTCCATGATCTTGATTAGGGTTTCTTCTTGAAGGTAATTGGTTGAATTCCAAAATAAAGAGTCCCTCCCATCGTTGTTGGTTTGCAAGATTTGTCTTTTGGTCGCAAACACACTTTTTGACACAATGATCATGAGATTAACATTTATGACTAAATTACATAGTATATTAATTAAAACAAACATGTAGACATTGTATTGAATATCTAAATGTGTTTAGTTCCATCACCCAAAGGACTCATTCATCATAGTTTGCATTTTGTACCGATATGAAGTGGTTTATTTCCTTAATAATGAGACTTTCTATTCACTTGATGATAAACAAGCACCTTTTGTTGCTACAAGCACTATTTTTCTTGCAAAGACTATGAAATTGTCTTTGGTCTCCTTATTAACGACTATTGCCATCATGAAAAAGTGTCCATTTCTATAGAATTCATTTAATATTAACAAACAATGAGGTCCATGATCTTGATTAGGGTTTCTTATTGAAGGTAATTGGTTGAATTCCAAAATAAAGAGTCCCTCCCATCATTTTTGGTTTGCAAGATTTTTCTTTTGGTCGAAAACACACTTTTTGACACAATGATGATGAGATTAACATTTATGACTCAATTATATATTATGTTAATTAAAACAAACATGTCAACGTAGTATTGAAAATCTAAATGTGTTTAGTTCCATCACCTAAAGAAGTCGTTTATAGTAGTTTGGATTTCGTACTGATGTGAAGTGGTTTATTTCCTTAACAATGAGACTTTCTATTCACTTGATGCTAAACAAGCACCTTTTCTTGTTACAAGCACTATTTTTCTTGCAAAGACTATGAAATTGTCTTTGGCCTCCTTGTTAACGACTATTTTCGTCTTGAAAAAGTGTCCATTTCTATACATTTCATTCAAAATTAACAAACAATGAGGTCCATGATCTTGATTAGGGTTTCTTATTGAAAGTAATTGGTTGAATTCCAAAATAAAGAGTCCATCCCATCGTTTATGGTTTGCAAGATTTGTCTTTTGGTCACAAACACACTTTTTGACACAATGATCATGAGATTAACATTTTTGACTCAATTACATAGTATGTTAATTAGAAAAAACATGTCAACGTAGTATTGAAAATCTAAATGTGTTTAGTTCCATCACCTAAAGGAATCGTTCATAGTAGTTTGCATTTCACACTGATGTGAAGTGGTTTATTTCCTTAATAATGAGACTTTCTATTCACTTGATGCTAAAAAAGCACCTTTTGTTGTTACAAGCACTATTTTTCTTGCAAAGACTATGAAATTGTCTTTGGCCTCCTGATTAACTGTTGGAGATTGAAAGAGTAAATAATCCTTCTTATTCTGAATAATACATTAGACAATAGCTTTATAGATGCTAGACCTAGTAAAAAAGGAAAGTAATAAAAGGTAAAAATACATCAAATCCCATAACTTATGGGACCTTAAAAAACCTACCTAAATTAGTTTATTCCTAAAGATATATTCTAAAAATAGCTAACTATGCACAACATAAGCCACTAATCACGTTTTCCTACACTCCCCCTCAAGCTGGTGAATAGGCATTTTCCATTCCCAGCTTGGATATTATATTTTGAAACACCGAACTGGTTAACCCTTTGGTGAGTACATCCGCAAGCTGGCTATGTGTAGGCATGTAAGGGGTACAAATCAACCCGCTCTCCATGTGTTCTTTGATAAAGTGTCTGTCGACTTCAATGTGCTTTGTTTGATCATGTTGTACTGGGTTGTGTGCTATGCTGATTGCAGACTTGTTGTCACAATAGAGTCTTATTGAGCCATCCCATTTAATCCTCAAGTCTTCTAGAATGATTTTTAACCAAAGTACTTCACACACACCTTGAGCCATTGCTCAAAATTCTGCTTCTGCACTAGACCTGGCCACTACATTCTGTTTTTCACTCCTCCATGTCACAAGGTTTCCACCAAGAAAGGTGCAATATCCAGTGGTTGACTTTCTGTCAACAATTGACCCAGCATAATCAGCATCTGTGTATGTCTCAAGTACTAAACCTCCGTTCCTTTTGAATAAAATACCTTTTCCTGGTACTCCCTTAAGGTACTGTAATACTCGGTAAGCTGCTTGTAGATGAACTTCCTTTGGGTTATGCATGAATTGGCTAATCACACTAACTGCATATGTTATATCTGGTCGTGTGTGAGACAAATAAATAAGTCTTCCTACAATGCGTTGATATGTTGCCTTGTCTACCGCAACATCCTCCTCTGCTTTTCCAAGTTTGACATTCTGATCTATTGGAGTACTTGCTGGTTTGCATGCTGTCATGCCTGTTTCCTTTAGGAGATCCGTGACATACTTTTGTTGGGAGATAAAAATGCCTTGCTTAGAGTGAGCAACCTCAATCCCAAGAAAATATTTGAGCCTTCCTAACACCTTGATCTCAAATTCCTTGCCCAAACAATGACTCAAGATTTGTTTTTTCTTTGTCATCATCTCCTGTCACTATTATGTCATCAACATAAACCAAGAGAGCTGTGACTCCCCCTGACCTTGAGTGTTTAATGAACAATGTATGATCCCCTCGGCTTTGTTTGTATCCCATAGCTATCATAACTCTAGAAAATCGTCCGAACCATGCTCGTGGTGATTGTTTTAGACCATATAAGGCTTTCTTTAATTTACACACAGTTTGAGAATCCAAGTTCTTCCTATAACCTGGTGGGACCTCCATATAAATTTCTTCCTCTAGTTCTCCATGCAAGAATGCATTTTTTACATCGAACTGCTGTAATTCCCAACCATAGTTAGCTGCCAACGACAATAAAACTCTAACAGTATTCATTTTTGCAACTGGTGCAAAAGTTTCCAGATAATCAATTCCATAACTTTGAGTATATCCTTTGGCTACTAACCTTGCTTTGTATCTTTCTATTGATCCATCTGCTCTATACTTTATTGTATACACCCATTTACACCCTACAGGCTTCTTTCCCACTGGTAACTTTACCAACTCCCAGGTTTTATTTTTCTCAAGTGCCTCCATTTCCACATTCATAGCTTGTTTCCATTTCTCGTTGGACAACGCCTCGGATAAGGTGGTAGGAATGGTAATGGTGTTTAAGCTAACAAGGAAGGATCGATGAGATGGTGAAAATTTGTTAAAAGACATAAAGTGTGCAAGAGGATATAAAGGTTGTTTTGTGCACTCTCTTGTTGCTTTCCTAATAGCAATGGGAAGATCCTGGTCATTCCTACTCATATGAAATTCAGTTTCATTTTGCAATGTAGGATTAGGTTGTTTTGTGCACTCCCTTGTTGCTTTCCTAATAGCAATGGGAAGATCCTGGTCATCCTTACTCATATGAAATTCAGTTTCATTTTGCAATGTAGGATTAGATATTGTTACCTCATTCTCAGGACTTGGGTTGGACTCTTGGACCTGCATAAATTCAGGAACGATCATCTTCTTCCTTGTGAACACCTTGCCCTTGCCAAAACTTACATTCTCAGGTGCAGAATCTGGTTTTTCTTGAGGATTTTCAGACATATGGTTTGGTTCATTTTCAACTATGTGTTTAGGAAGATTTTCAAGCACACGGTTTGGTATAATGGGACAAGATGAACTGGATGGTTTACACATGGACAGTGGTGATAGATCAAGTAAAACATCCTCATCCTTATTTTCTATTGTTAAATTCTCCCCCTGAAAATAAGGATGGGTGAAGTAAGACTCATGTTCATTGAAAGTGACATCTATTGAGACATAGAACTTCCTTGATGGAGGATGGTAGCACTTATACCCCCTTTGAGTTGAGGAATACCCCACAAAGACACATTTTATTGCCCTTGGATCTAATTTCCCTTTAGTTGGACAGTGAACATGAACAAATGATACACACCCAAATATTCTAGGAACAAGGTTATTTGTTGTTTGTAGGTCAGGGTAGAATGTGGAGAGTATTTCCATAGGACTTTTGAATCCCAAAACTCTAGATGGCAAACGATTTATGAGATGGGCAGCAGTGAGAACTGCTTCCCCCCAAAAAATTTTACACACATTGTTTTGGAACATAAAGGCTCGAGTTTTTTCAAGAAGGTGACCATTTTTCCTTTCCGCTACTCCATTTTGTTGTGGGGTATTGACACAAGATGATTCATGTACTATACCTTCCTTTTGAAAATATGGAGTTAGGGTTTGATTGAAATATTCCCTAGCATTATCTGACCTAAACCTTTTGATATTGATTCCAAATTGATTTTTGACCATGGAGAAAAAATTTGGGAGAACAGTAATAACATCTGATTTATGCTTGAGTAGAAAAATCCAGGCAACACGAGTACAATCATCAATAAATGAAACAAACCATCTTGCTCCAGAAATATTAGGAATAGACGTAGGACCCCAAATATCACTATAAACAAGATAGAAAGGAACAGAACTCTTTTTGTTACTAGCTGGAATTGGTATACACTTATGTTTAGCAAGTTCACATACCTCACAATGAAAGGTTTCAACATTTAGATTTTTAAACAAAGAAGGAAACAGAATTTCAATAATTCTAAAAGATGGATGTCCAAGTCGGCGATGATGGAGCCAAACTTTCTCTTTATTGGATGAAAGATTTTCTGACATAAAAGAATAGGATAATCTGCCCTTAGTAATGTTTAACTGACTTGGTGTTTCAAGGTAGTAGAGACCATACCGTTCTTTAGCATGTCCAATCATCTTCCCCGAATCCTTGTCCTGAAATTCACAATAGTCGTGATGAAAAACCACATTGCAGTATAAATCTTGAGTAAGTTTTTGTATAGAAATCAAATTTGTGGACAGTTTAGGGACATGGAGGACATTTTTTAGGACCAGTGATGGACCTATTTTAACATTCCCTACACCGGCTACAGTGGTCACCAAACCGTCTGCTGTGGCTATTTTCCTACTGCTTGGACACGGGGAATACGTGGAAAAGATATTTGGTAAGTGAGTCATATGGTCAGTAGCTCCTGAGTCCATGACCCAGGAGTTGGCAAAGGTTGTACCCGAAACATTTAACCCAATGGAGAATGGAAACTCACCTGAATATGCCAAAGAACAGGTACCTGAGGGTGTTTCAAGGTTGTTGATAAGTGATCCTGTCCCTGCAACCTCAGACATCTTTTATGAAAAAAATAACAATTCTAGGAAATTAAGGCCTTATCCTGTCCCTGCAACCTCAGACATCTTTTATGAAAAAAAATAACAATTCTAGGCAATTAAGGCCTTCCACGTGAAGTAGGGATCACCAGCAATAAAGGCTAGCAATCTGTTTTGATGTCAAAGAAAAGAAAAGAAAATAGAAGGAAGAAGACTAAGAAGAACAAAGGCTCTGATACCATGTTGGAGATTGAAAGAGTAAATAATCTTTCTTATTCTGAATAATACATTAGACAATAGCTTTATAGATGCTAGACCTAGTAAAAAAGGAAAGTAATAAAAGGTAAAAATACATCAAATCCCATAACTTATGGGACCTTAAAAAACCTACCTAAATTAGTTTATTCCTAAAGATATATTCTAAAAATAGCTAACTATGCACAACATAAGCCACTAATCACGTTTTCCTACATTAACGACTATTTTCGTCTTGAAAAAGTGTCCATTTCTATACAATTCTTTCAATATCAACAAACAATAAGGTCTTTGATCTTGATTAGGGTTGCATATTGAAGGTAATTGGTTGAATTCCAAAATAAAGAGTCCCTCCCATCGTTTTTGGTTTGCAAGATTTGTCTTTTGGTCACAAACACACTTTTTGACACAATGATCATGAGATTAACATTTTTGACTCAATTACATAGTATGTTAATTAGAAAAAACATGTCAACGTAGTATTGAAAATCTAAATGTGTTTAGTTCCATCACCTAAAGGAATCATTCATAGTAGTTTGCATTTCCCACTGATGGGAATTGGTTTATTTCCTTAATAATGAGACTTTCTATTCAGTTGATGCTAAAGAAGCACCTTTTGGTGTTACAAGCACTATTTTTCTTGCAAAGACTATGAAATTGTCTTTGGTCTCCTTATTAACGACTATTTTCATCTTGAAAAAGTGTCCATGTCCATACAATTCATTCAATATTAACAAACAATGAGGTCCATGATCTTGATTAGGGTTTCCTATTGAAGGAAATTGGTTGAATTCCAAAATAAAGAGTCCCTCCCATCATTTGTGGTTTGCAAGATTTTCCTTTTGGTCGCAAACACTCTTTTTGACACAATGATCATGAGATTAACATTTATGACTCAATTACATAGTATGTTAATTAAAACAAACATGTCAATGTAGTATTGAAAATCTAAATGTGTTTAGTTCCATCACCTAAAGGAATCATTCATAGTAGTTTCCATTTCACACTGATGTGAAGTGGTTTATTTCCTTAATAATGAGACTTTCTATTCACTTGATGCTAAACAAGCACCTTTTGTTGTTACAAGCTCTATTTTTCTTGCAAACACTATGAAATTGTCTTTGGTCTCCTTATTAAGGACTATTTTCATCTTGAAAAAGTGTCCATTTCTATACAATACATTCAGTATTAACAAAAAATGAGATCCATGATCTTGATTAGGGTTTCTTATTGAAGGTAATTGGTTGAATTCCAAAATAAAGAGTCCCTCCCATCGTTTGTGGTTTGCAAGATTTGCCTTTTGGTCGCAAACACTCTTTTTGACACAATGATCATGAGATTGACATCTATGACTAAATTACATAGTATATTAATTAAAACAAACTTGTAGACGTAGTATTGAAAATCTAAATGTGTTTAGTTCCATCACCCAAAGGACTCCTTCATCATAGTTTGCATTTCGTACCAATGTCAAGTGGTTTATTTCCTTAATAATGAGACTTTCTATTCACTTGATGCTAAAAAGGCACCTTTTGTTGTTACAAGCACTATTTTTATTTCAAAGACTATGAAATTGTCTTTGGCCTCCTTGTTAACGACTATTTTCATCTTGAAAAAGTGTCCATTTCTATACAATTCATTCAATATTAACAAACAATGAGGTCCATGATCTTGATTAGGGTTTCTTATTGAAGGTAATTGGTTGAATTCCAAAATAAAGAGTCCCTCCCATCGTTTTTGGTTTGCAAGATTTGTCTTTTGGTCGCAAACACAATTTTTAACACAATGATCATGAGATTAACATTTATGACTAAATTACATAGTATATTAATTAAAACAAACATGTAGACGTAGTATTGAAAATCTAAATGTGTTTAGTTCCATCACCCAAAGGACTCATTCATCATAGTTTGCATTTCGTACCAATGTCAAGTGGTTTATTTCCTTAATAATGAGACTTTCTATTCACTTGATGCTAAAAAAGGCACCTTTTGTTGTTACAAGCACTATTTTTATTTCAAAGACTATGAAATTGTCTTTGGCCTCCTTGTTAACGACTATTTTCATCTTGAAAAAGTGTCCATTTCTATACAATTCATTCAATATTAACAAACAATGAGGTCCATGATCTTGATTAGGGTTTCTTATTGAAGTTAATTGGTTGAATTCCAAAATAAAGAGTCCCTCCCATAGTTTTTGGTTTGCAAGATTTGTCTTTTGGTCGCAAACACAATTTTTAACACAATGATCATGAGATTAACATTTATGACTAAATTACATAGTATATTAAATAAAACAAACATGTAGACGTAGTATTGAATATCTAAATGTGTTTAGTTCCATCACCCAAAGGAATCATTCATCATTGTTTGCATTTCGTACCAATCTGAAGTGCCTTATTTCCTTAATAATGAGACTTTCTATTCACTTGATGATAAACAATCACCTTTTGATGCTACAAGCACTATTTTTCTTGCAAAGACTATGAAATTGTATTTGGTCTCCTTATTAACGGCTATTTTCATCTTGAAAAAGTGTCCATTTCTATACAATTCATTCAATATTAACAAGCAATGAGGTCCATGATCTTGATTAGGGTTTCTTATTGAAGGTAATTGGTTGAATTCCAAAATAAAGAGTCCCTCCCATCGTTTTTTGTTTGCAAGATTTGTCTTTTGGTCGCAAACACACTGTTTGACACAATGATCATGAGATTAACATTTATGACTAAATTACATAGTATATTAATTAAAACAAACATCTAGACGTAGTATTGAAAATCTAAATGTGTTTAGTTCCATCACCCAAACGACTCATTCATCATAGTTTGCATTTTGTACCAATATGATGTGGTTTATTTCCTTAATAATGAGACTTTCTATTCACTTGATGATAAACAAGCACCTTTTGTTGCTACAAGCACTATTTTTCTTCCAAAGACTATTAAATTGTCTTTGGTCTCCTTATTAACGACTATTTTCATCTTGAAAAAGTGTCCATTTCTATACAATACATTCAATATTAACAAAAAATGAGGTCCATGATCTTGATTAGGGTTTCTTATTTAAGGTAATTGGTTGAATTCCAAAATAAAGAGTCCCTCCCATCGTTTTTGGTTTGCAAGATTTGTCTTTTGGTCGTAAACACACTTTTTGACACAATGATCATGAGATTAACATTTATGACTCAATTACATAGTATGTTAATTAAAACAAACATGTCAACGTAGTATTGCAAATCTAAATGTGTTTAGTTCCATCACCTAAAGGAATCATTCATAGTAGTTTCCATTTCACACTGATGTGTAGTGGTTTATTTCCTTAATAATGAGACTTTCTATTCTCTCGATGCTAAACAAGCACCTTTTGTTGTTATAAGCACTATTTTTCTTGCAAAGACTATGCAATTGTCTTTGGTCTCCTTATGAATGACTATTTTCATCTTGAAAAAGTTTCCATTTCTGTACAATTCATTCAATATTAACAAACAATGAGGTCCATGATCTTGATTAGGGTTTCTAATTGAAGGTAATTGGTTGAATTTCAAAATAAAGAGTCCATCCCATCGTTTTTGGTTTACAAGAATTGTCTTTTGGTCGCAAACACACTTTTTGACACAATGACCATGAGATTAACATTTAAGACTCAATTACATAGTATATTAATGAAAACACAAATGCAGCCGTAGTATTGAAATTCTAAATGTGTTTAGTTCCAAAACCTAAAGGAGTCATTCATATTAGTTTGCATTTCGCACTGATGTGATGTGGCTTATTTCCTTAATAATGAGACTTTCTATTCACTTGATGCTAAACAAGCACCTTTTGTTGCTATAACCACTATTTTTCTTGCAAAGACTATGAAATTGTCTTTGCTCTCATCATTAACGACTATTTTCATCTTCAAAAAGTGTCCATTTCTATACAATTCATTCAATATTAACAAACAATGAGGTCCATGATCTTGATTAGGGTATCTTATTGAAGGTAATTGGTTGAATTCTAAAATAAAGAGTCCATCCCATCGTTTTTGGTTTACAAGATTTGTCTTTTGGTCGCAAAGACACTTTTTGACACAATGACCATGAGATCAACATTTATGACTCAATTACATAGTATATTAATGAAAACACAAATGTAGTCGTAGTATTGAAATTCTAAATGTGTTTAGTTCCAAAACATAAAGGAGTCATTCATAGTAGTTTGCATTTCGCACTGATGTCATGTGGTTTATTTCCTTAATAATGAGACTTTCTATTCACTTGATGCTAAACAAGCTCCTTTTGTTGTTACAACGACTATTTTTCTTGCCAAGACTATGAAATTGTCTTTGGTCTCCTTGTTAACGACTATTTCCATCTTGAAAAAGTGTCCATTTCTATACAATTCATTCAATATTACCAAACAATGAGGTCCATGATCTTGATTAGGGTATCTTATGGAAGGTAATTGGTTAACTTCCAAAATAAAGAGTCCTTCCAATTGTTTTTGGTTTGCAAGATTTGTCTTTTGGTCGGAAACACACTTTTTGACACAATGATGCTGAGATTAACATTTATGACTCACTTACATAGTATATTAATGAAACAAAACTTAATTTCAAGGTTATTGCATGAAAAATAGTCCTGGTAACAACAAGAGGAGCCTAATTAACATGAGGTGATTAGAAATTCTCTTTATTTAGGAATTAAACCAGTTAACATTTGTACGAAATGCAAACCACGATGAATAGCACCTTTGGCGGACGAATTTAAATAGATTTGGATTTTTATTGGTGTTTATACTTGTTTGAATCAATTAATATACTAGGTTGTTTAGCCACACGTGTTATATGTCATGATCAATGGATCAAAAAGTGTGTTTGGAATCAAAAGAAGAGGCTTGTTAACCAAAAATGATGGGAGCAACTCTCCAATTTTGAATTCAACAAATAATATCAATAAGAAATGAAATTCAAAATCAAGGACTGAATTGTTTGTCAAATTGAATGAATTCATGTAATTGATGGTCCACGGGCATTTGTTTCAAAATAAATATAGTTATTAAGAAAGAAACAAATGTTAATTTCAAGGTTATTGCATGAAAAATAGTCCTGGTAACAACAAGAGGAGCCTAATTAACATTAGGAAATTAGAAATTGTCATTATTTAGGAATTAAACCAGAAAACATTTGTACGAAATGCAAACCCTGATGAATGGCACCTTTTGCCTGTGGATTTAAATAGATTTGGATTTTTATTGGTGTTTATACTTGTTTGAATCAATTAATATACTAGGTTGTTTAGCCACATGTGTTATATTTCGTGATCAATGTATCAAAAAGTGTGTTTGGAATCAAAAGAAGAGGCTTGTTAACCAAAAATGATGGGAGCAACTCTTTAATTTTGAATTCAACAATTCATATCAATAAGAAATACAATTCAAAATGAAGGACTGAATTTAATGTTAACTTGAATGAATTCATGTAATTGATGATCCACGTGCATTTTTTTCAAAATGAATATAGTTATTAAGAAAGAAACAAAAGTTAATTTCAAGGTTATTGTACGAAAAATAGTTTTCGTAACAACAAGAGGAACCTAATTAACATGAGGTGATTAGAAATTCTCTTTATTTAGGAATTAAACCAATTAACATTTGTACGAAATGCAAACCACGATGAATAGCACCTTTGGCAGACAAATTTAAATAGATTTGGATTTTTATTGGTGTTATACTTGTTTCAATCAATTAATATACTAGGTTCTTTAGCCACATGTGTTATATTTCATGATCAATGGATCAAAAAGTGTGTTTGGAATCAAAAGAAGAGGCTTGTTAACCAAAAATGATGGGAGCAACTCTTTAATTTTGAATTCAACAATTAATATCAATAAGAAATGCAATTCAAAATGAAGGACTGAATTTAATGTTAACTTGAATGAATTCATGTAATTGATGATCCACGTGCATTTTTTTCAAAATGAATATAGTTATTAAGAAAGAAACAAAAGTTAATTTCAAGGTTATTGCAAGAAAAATAGTCCTGGTAACAACAAGAGGAGCCTAATTAACATGAGGTGATTAGAAATTCTCTTTATTTAGGAATTAAACCAATAAACATTTGTACGAAATGCAAACCCAGTTGAATGGCACCTTTGGCGGACGAATTTAAATTGATTTGGATTTTTATTGGTGTTTATACTTGTTTGAATCAATTAATATATTAGGTTGTTTAGCCACATGTGTTATATTTCATGATCAATGGATCAAAAAGTGTGTTTGGAATCAAAAGAAGAGGCTTGTTAACCAAAAATGATGGGAGCAACTCTCCAATTTCGAATTCAACTAATAATATCAATAAGAAATGCAATTCAAAATCAACGACTGAATTGTTTGTTAAATTGAATGAATTCATGTAATTGATGGTCCATGTGCATTTTTTTCAAAATGAATATAGTTATTAAGAAAGAAACAAAAATTAATTTCAAAGTTATTGCATGAAAAATAGTCCTGGTAACAACAAGAGGAGCCTAATTAACATTAGGAGATTAGAAATTGTCATTATTTAGGAATTAAACTAGAAAACATTTGTACGAAATGCAAACCCAGATGAATGGCTCCTTTTGCCAATGGATTTAAATGGATTTGGATTTTTATTACTGTTTATACTTGTTTGAATCAATTAATATACTAGGTTGTTTAGCCACATGTGTTATATTTCATGATCAATGGATTAAAAAGTGTGTTTGGAATCAAAAGAAGAGGCTTGTTAACCAAAAATGATGGGAGAAACTCTCCAATTTTGAATTCAACAAATAATATCAATAAGAAATGAAATTCAAAATCAATGACTGAATTGTTTGTCAAATTGAATGAATTCATGTAATTAATGGTCCACAGGCATTTTTTTCAAAATGAATATAGTTATTAAGAAAGAAACAAATGTTAATTTCAAGGTTATTGCATGAAAAATATTCTTGGTAACAACAAGAGGAGCCTAATTAACATGAGGTGATTAGAAATTCTCTTTATTTAGGAATTAAACCAGTAAACATTTGTACGACATGCAAACCACGATGAATAGCACCTTTGGCAGATGAATTTAAATAGATTTGGATTTTTATTGGTGTTTATACTTGTTTGAATCAATTAATATACTAGGTTGTTTAGCCACATGTGTTATATTTCATGATCAATGTATCAAAAACTGTGTTTGGAATCAAAAGAAGAGGCTTGTTAACCAAAAATGATTGGAGCAACTCTCCATTGTTCAATTCAACAAATAATATCAATAAGAAATGCAATTCAAAATCAAGGACTGAATTGTTTGTTACATTGAATGAATTCATGTAATTGATGGTTCACGGGCATATTTTTCAAAATGAATATAGTTATTAAGAAAGAAACAAATGTTAATTTGAAGGTTATTGCATGAAAAATAGTCTTGGTAACAACAAGAGAAGCCTAATTAACATGAGGTGATTAGAAATTCTCTTTATTTAGGAATTAAACCAGTTAACATTTGTACGAAATGCAAACCACGATGAATAGCATCTTTCACGGACGAATTTAAATAGATTTGGATTTTTATTGGTTTTTATACTTGTTTGAATCAATTAATATACTAGGTTGTTTAGCCACATCTGTTATATTTCATGATCAATGGATCAAAAAGTGTGTTTGGAATCAAAAGAAGAGGCTTGTTAACCAAAAATGATGGGAGCAACTCTATAAATTTCGAATTCAACTAATAATATCAATAAGAAATGCAATTCAAAATCAAGGACTGAATTGTTTGTTACATTGAATGAATTCATGTAATTGATGGTCCACGGGCATTTTTTTCAAAATGAATATAGTTATTAAGAAAGAAACAAATGTTAATTTCAAGGTTATTGTATGAAAAATAGTCCCGGTAACAACAAGAGGAGCCTAATTAACATTAGGACATTAGAAATTGTCATTATTTAGGAATTCAACCAGAAAACATTTGTACGAAAAGCAAACCCAAATGAATGGCACCTTTTGCCAATGGATTTAAATAGATTTGGATTTTTATTAGTGTTTATACTTCTTTGAATCAATTAATATACTAGGTTGTTTAGCCACATGTGTTATATTTCATGATCAATGGATCAAAAAGTGTGTTTGGAATCAAAAGAAGAGGCTTGTTAACCAAAAATGATGGGAGCAACTCTCCAATTTTGAATTCAACAAATAATATCAATAAGAAATGAAATTCAAAATCAATGACTGAATTGTTTGTCAAATTGAATGAATTCATGTAATTAATGGTCCACGGGCATTTTTTTCAAAATGAATATAGTTATTAAGAAAGAAACAAATGTTAATTTCAAGGTTATTGCATGAAAAATATTCTTGGTAACAACAAGAGGAGCCTAATTAACATGAGGTGATTAGAAATTCTCTTTATTTAGGAATTAAACCAGTAAACATTTGTACGACATGCAAACCACGATGAATAGCACCTTTGGCAGATGAATTTAAATAGATTTGGATTTTTATTGGTGTTTATACTTGTTTGAATCAATTAATATACTAGGTTGTTTAGCCACATGTGTTATATTTCATGATCAATGTATCAAAAACTGTGTTTGGAATCAAAAGAAGAGGCTTGTTAACCAAAAATGATTGGAGCAACTCTCCAATGTTGAATTCAACAAATAATATCAATAAGAAATGCAATTCAAAATCAAGGACTGAATTGTTTGTTACATTGAATGAATTCATGTAATTGATGTTTCACGGGCATATTTTTCAAAATGAATATAGTTATTAAGAAAGAAACAAATGTTAATTTGAAGGTTATTGCATGAAAAATAGTCTTGGTAACAACAAGAGAAGCCTAATTAACATGAGGTGATTAGAAATTCTCTTTATTTAGGAATTAAACCAGTTAACATTTGTACGAAATGCAAACCACGATGAATAGCACCTTTCGCGGACGAATTTAAATAGATTTGGATTTTTATTGGTTTTTATACTTGTTTGAATCAATTAATATACTAGGTTGTTTAGCCACATCTGTTATATTTCATGATCAATGGATCAAAAAGTGTGTTTGGAATCAAAAGAAGAGGCTTGTTAACCAAAAATGATGGGAGCAACTCTATAAATTTCGAATTCAACTAATAATATCAATAAGAAATGCAATTCAAAATCAAGGACTGAATTGTTTGTTACATTGAATGAATTCATGTAATTGATGGTCCACGGGCATTTTTTTCAAAATGAATATAGTTATTAAGAAAGAAACAAATGTTAATTTCAAGGTTATTGTATGAAAAATAGTCCCGGTAACAACAAGAGGAGCCTAATTAACATTAGGACATTAGAAATTGTCATTATTTAGGAATTCAACCAGAAAACATTTGTACGAAAAGCAAACCCAAATGAATGGCACCTTTTGCCAATGGATTTAAATAGATTTGAATTTTTATTAGTGTTTATACTTCTTTGAATCAATTAATATACTAGGTTGTTTAGCCACATGTGTTATATTTCATGATCAATGGATCAAAAAGTGTGTTTGGAATCAAAAGAAGAGGCTTGTTAACCAAAAATGATGGGAGCAACTCTCCAATTTTGAATTCAACAAATAATATCAATAAGAAATGAAATTCAAAATCAATGACTGAATTGTTTGTCAAATTGAATGAATTCATGTAATTAATGGTCCACGGGCATTTTTTTCAAAATGAATATAGTTATTAAGAAAGAAACAAATGTTAATTTCAAGGTTATTGCATGAAAAATATTCTTGGTAACAACAAGAGGAGCCTAATTAACATGAGGTGATTAGAAATTCTCTTTATTTGGGAATTAAACCAGTAAACATTTGTACGACATGCAAACCACGATGAATAGCACCTTTGGCAGATGAATTTAAATAGATTTGGATTTTTATTGGTGTTTATACTTGTTTAAATCAATTAATATACTAGGTTGTTTAGCCACATGTGTTATATTTCATGATCAATGTATCAAAAACTGTGTTTGGAATCAAAAGAAGAGGCTTGTTAACCAAAAATGATTGGAGCAACTCTCCAATGTTGAATTCAACAAATAATATCAATAAGAAATGCAATTCAAAATCAAGGACTGAATTGTTTGTTACATTGAATGAATTCATGTAATTGATGGTTCACGGGCATATTTTTCAAAATGAATATAGTTATTAAGAAAGAAACAAATGTTAATTTGAAGGTTATTGCATGAAAAATAGTCTTGGTAACAACAAGAGAAGCCTAATTAACATGAGGTGATTAGAAATTCTCTTTATTTAGGAATTAAACCAGTTAACATTTGTACGAAATGCAAACCACGATGAATAGCACCTTTCGCGGACGAATTTAAATAGATTTGCATTTTTATTGGTTTTTTTATATTGTTTGAATCAATTAATATACTAGGTTGTTTAGCCACAGGTGTTATATTTCATGATCAATGGATCAAAAAGTGTGTTTGGAATCAAAAGAAGAGGCTTGTTAACCAAAAATGATGGGAGCAACTCTATAAATTTCGAATTCAACTAATAATATCAATAAGAAATGCAATTCAAAATCAAGGACTGAATTGTTTGTTACATTGAATGAATTCATGTAATTGATGGTCCACGGGCATTTTTTTCAAAATGACTATAGTTATTAAGAAAGAAACAAATGTTAATTTCAAGGTTATTGTATGAAAAATAGTCCTGGTAACAACAAGAGGAGCCTAATTAACATTAGGACATTAGAAATTGTCATTATTTAGGAATTCAACCAGAAAACATTTGTACGAAAAGCAAACCCAAATGAATGGCACCTTTTGCCAATGGATTTAAATAGATTTGGATTTTTATTAGTGTTTATACTTGTTTGAATCAATTAATATACTAGGTTGTTTAGCCACATGTGTTATATTTCATGATCAATGTATCAAAAGGTGTGTTTGGAATCAAAAGAAGAGGCTTGTTAACCAAAAATGATGGGAGCGACTCTCTATTTTTGAATTCAACAAATAATATCAACAAGAAATGCAATTCAAAATCAAGGTCAGAATTGTTTGTTAAATTGAATGAATTCATGTAATTGATGGTCCACGTGCATTTTTTTTAAAATGAATATAGCTATTAAGAAAGAAACAAAAGTTAATTTCAAGGTTATTGCATGAAAAATAGTCCTGGTAACAACAAGAGGAGCGTAATTAACATGAGGTGATTAGAAATTCTCTTTATTTAGGAATTAAACCAGTTAACATTTGTACGAAATGCAAACCACGATGAATGGCACGTTTGGCGGACGAATTTAAATAGATTTGGATTTTTATTGGTGTTTATACTTGTTTGAATCAATTAATATACTAGGTTGTTTAGCCACATGTGTTATATTTTATGATCAATGGATCAAAAAGTGTGTTTGGAATCAAAAGAAGAGGCTTGTCAACCAAAAATGATGGGAGCAACTCTCCAATGTTGAATTCAACAAATAATATCAATAAGAAATGCAATTCAAAATCAAGGACTGAATTGTTTGTTAAATTGAATGAATTTATGTAATTGATGGTCCACGGGCATTTTTTTCAAAATGAATATAGTTATTAAGAAAGAAACAAATGTTAATTTCAAGGTTATTGCATGAAAAATAGTCCTGGTAACAAAAAGAGGAGCCTAATTAACATGAGATCATTAGAAATTCTCTTTATTTAGGAAATAAACCAGTAAACATTTGTACGAAATGCAAACCCAGATCAATGGCATATTTGGCAGACGAATTTAAATAGATTTGGATTTTTATTGGTGTTTATACTTGTTTCAATCAATTAATATACTAGGTTGTTTAGCCACATGTGTTATATTTCGTGATCAATGGATGAAAAAGTGTGTTTGGAATCAAAAGAAGAGGCTTGTTAACCAAAAATGATGGGAGCAACTCTCCAATATTGAATTCAACAAATAATATCAATAAGAAATGCAATTCAAAATCAAGGACTGAATTTAATGTTAACTTGAATGAATTCATGTAATTGATGATCCACGTGCATTTTTTTCAAAATGAATATAGTTATTAAGAAAGAAACAAAAGTTAATTTCAAGGTTATTGCATGAAAAATTGTCTTGGTAACAACTAGAGGAGCCTAATTAACATGAGGTGATTAGAAATTCTCTTTATTTAGGAATTAAACCAGTTAACATTTGTACGAAATGCAAACCACGATGAATAGCACCTTTCGTGGACGAATTTAAATAGATTTGGATTTTTATTGGCGTTTATACTTGTTTGAATCAATTAATATACTAGGTTGTTTAGCCACATCTGTTATATTTCATGATCAATGGATCAAAAAGTGTGTTTGGAATCAAAAGAAGAGGCTTGTTAACCAAAAATAATGGGAGCAACTCTCCAATTTCGAATTCAACAAATAATATCAATAAGAAATGCAATTCAAAATCAACGACTGAATTGTTTGTTAAATTGAATGAATTCATGTAATTAATGGTCCACGGGCATTTTTTTGAAAATGAATATAGTTATTAAGAAAGAAACAAATGTTAATTTCAAGGTTATTGTATGAAAAATTGTCCTGGTAACAACAAAAGGAGCCTAATTAACATTAGGGCATTAGAAATTGTCATTATTTAGGAATTCAACCAGAAAACATTTGTACGAAAAGCAAACCCAAATGAATGGCACCTTTTGCCAATGGATTTAAATAGATTTGGATTTTTATTAGTGTTTATACTTGTTTGAATCAAT
This sequence comes from Ceriops zippeliana, assembly GCA_037897445.1. NCBI lineage: Eukaryota > Viridiplantae > Streptophyta > Magnoliopsida > Malpighiales > Rhizophoraceae > Ceriops > Ceriops zippeliana. The sequence goes on from JBAPLH010002215.1 coordinate 27,226, forward strand.
TAATATACTAGGTTGTTTAGCCACATGTGTTATATTTCATGATCAATGTATCAAAAGGTGTGTTTGGAATCGAAAGAAGAGGCTTGTTAACCAAAAATGATGGGAGCGACTCTCTATTTTTGAATTCAACAAATAATATCAACAAGAAATGCAATTCAAAATCAAGGACAAAATTGTTTGTTAAATTGAATGAATTCATGTAATTGATGGTCAATGTGCATTTTTTTCAAAATGAATATAGTTATTAAGAAAGAAACAAAAATTAATTTCAAAGTTATTGCATGAAAAATAGTCCTGGTAACAATAAGAGGAGCCTAATTAACATTAGGAGATTAGAAATTGTCATTATTTAGGAATTAAACTAGAAAACATTTGTACGAAATGCAAACCCAGATGAATGGCTCCTTTTGCCAATGGATTTAAATGGATTTGGATTTTTATTACTGTTTATACTTGTTTGAATCAATTAATATACTAGGTTGTTTAGCCACATGTGTTATATTTCATGATCAGTGGATCAAAAAGTGTGTTTGGAATCAAAAGAAGAGGCTTGTTAACCAAAAATGATGGGAGCAACTCTCCAAATTTGAATTCAACAAATAATATCAATAAGAAATGAAATTCAAAATCAATGACTGAATTGTTTGTCAAATTGAATGAATTCATGTAATTAATGGTCCACGGGCATTTTTTTCAAAATTAATATAGTTATTAACAAAGAAACAAATGGTAATTTCAAGGTTATTGCATGAAAAATAGTCTTGGTAACAACAATAGGAGCCTAATTAACATGAGGTGATTAGAAATTCCCTTTATTTAGGAATTATACCAGTAAACATTTGTATGACATGCAAACCACGATGAATAGCACCTTTGGCAGATGAATTTAAATAGATTTGGATTTTTATTGGTGTTTATACTTGTTTGAATCAATTAATATACTAGGTTGTTTAGCCACATGTGTTATATTTCATGATCAATGTATCAAAAAGTGTGTTTGGAATCAAAAGAAGAGGCTTGTTAACCAAAAATGATTGGAGCAACTCTCTAATGTTGAATTCAACAAATAATATCAATAAGAAATGCAATTCAAAATCAAGGACTGAATTGTTTGTTAAATTGAATGAATTCATGTAATTGATGGTCCATGGGCATTTTTTTCAAAATGAATATAGTTATTAAGAAAGAAACAAATGTTAATTTGAAGGTTATTGCATGAAAAATAGTCTTGGTAACAACAAGAGAAGCCTAATTCACATGAGGTGATTAGAAATTCTCTTTATTTAGGAATTAAACCAGTTAACATTTGTATGAAATGCAAACCACGATGAATAGCACCTTTGGCGGACGAATTTAAATAGATTTGGATTTTTATTGATTTTTATACTTGTTTGAATCAATTAATATACTAGGTTGTTTAGCGACATCTGTTATATTTCATGATCAATGGATCAAAAAGTGTGTTTGGAATCAAAAGAAGAGGCTTGTTAACCAAAAATGATGGGAGCAACTCTATAAATTTCGAATTCAACTAATAATATCAATAAGAAATGCAATTCAAAATCATGGACTGAATTGTTTGTTAAATTGAATGAATTCATGTGATTGATGGTCCACGGGCATTTTTTTCAAAATGAATATAGTTATTAAGAAAGAAACAAATGTTAATTTCAACGTTATTGTATGAAAAATAGTCATGGTAACAACAGGAGGAGCCTAATTAACATTAGGACATTAGAAATTGTCATTATTTAGGAATTCAACCAGAAAACATTTGTACGAAATGCAAACCCAAATGAATGGCACCTTTTGCCAATGGATTTAAATAGATTTGGGTTTTTATTAGTGTTTATACTTGTTTGAATCAATTAATATACTAGGTTGTTTAGCCACATGTGTTATATTTCATGATCAATGTATCAAAAGGTGTGTTTGGAATCAAAAGAAGAGACTTGTTAACAAAAAATGATGGCAGCGACTCTCCAATTTTGAATTCAACAAATAATATCAATAAGAAATGCAATTCAAAATCAAGGACTGAATTTAATGTTAACTTGAATGAATTCATGTAATTGATGATCCACGTGCATTTTTTTCAAAATGAATATAGTTATTAAGAAAGAAACAAAAGTTAATTTCCAGGTTATTGCATGAAAAATAGTCTTGGTAACAACAAGAGGAGCCTAATTAACATGAGGTGATTAGAAATTCTCTTTATTTACGAATTAAACCAGTAAACATTTGTACGAAATGCAAACCACGATGAATAGCACCTTTGGCAGAGGAATTTAAATAGATTTGGCTTTTTATTGGTGTTTATACTTGTTTGAATCAATTAATATACTAGGTTGTTTAGCCACATGTGTTATATTTCATGATTAATGGATCAAAAAGTGTGTTTGGAATCAAAGGACGAGGCTTGTTAACCAAAAATGATGGGAGCAACTCTCCAATTTTGAATTCAACAAATAATATCAATAAGAAATGCAATTCAAAATCAAGGACTGAATTGTTTGTTAAATTGAATGAATTCATATAATTGATGGTCCACGGGAATTTTTTTCAAAATGAATATAGTTATTAAGAAAGAAACAAATGTTAATTTCAAGGTTATTGCATGAAAAATAGTCCTGGTAACAACAAGAGGAGCCTAATTAACATTAGGAGATTAGAAATTGTCATTATTTAGGAATTAAACCAGAAAACATTTGTACGAAATGCAAACCCAGATGAATGGCACCTTTTGCCAATGGATTCAAATGGATTTGGATTTTTATTGGTGTTTATACTTGTTTGAATCAATTAATATACTAGGTTGTTTAGCCACATGTGTTATATTTCATGATCAATGTATCAAAAAGTGTGTTTGGAATCAAAAGAAGAGGCTTGTTAACCAAAAATGATGGGAACAACTCTTTAATTTTGAATTCAACAATTAATATCAATAAGAAATGCAATTCAAAATGAAGGACTGAATTTAATGTTAACTTGAATGAATTCATGTAATTGATGATCCACGTGCATTTTTATCAAAATGAATATAGTTATTAATAAAGAAACAAATGTTAATTTCAAGGTTATTGCATGAAAAATAGTCCTGGTAACAGCAAGGGGAGCCTAATTAACATTAGGCAATTAGAAATTGTCATTATTTAGGAATTAAACTAGTTAACATTTGTATGAAATGCAAACCCTGATGAATGGCACCTTTTGCCTGTCGATTTAAATAGATTTGGATTTTTATTGGTGTTTATACTTGTTTGAATCAATTAATATACTAGGTTGTTTAGCCACATGTTTTATATTTCATGATCAATGTTTCAAAAAGTGTGTTTGGAATCAAAAGAAGAGGCTTGTTAACCAAAAATGATGGGAGCAACTCTTTAATTTTGAATTCAACAATTAATATCAAAAAGAAATGCAATTCAAAATGAAGGACTGAATTTAATGTTAACTTGAATGAATTCATGTAATTGATGATCCACGTGCATTTTTTTCAAAATGAATATAGTTATTAATAAAGAAACAAATGTTAATTTCAAGGTTATTGCATGAAAAATAGTCCTGGTAACAGCAAGAGGAGCCTAATTAACATTAGGCGATTAGATATTGTCATTATATAGGAATTAAACTAGTTAACATTTGTATGAAATGCAAACCCTGATGAATGGCACCTTTTGCCTGTCGATTTAAATAGATTTGGATTTTTATTGGTGTTTATACTTGTTTGAATCAATTAATATACTAGGTTGTTTAGCCACATGTTTTATATTTCATGATGAATATATCAAAAAGTGTGTTTGGAATCAAAAGAAGAGGCTTGTTAACCAAAAATGATGGGAGCAACTCTTTAATTTCGAATTCAACAATTAATATCAATAAGAAATGTAATTCAAAATGAAAGAATGAATTTAATGTTAACTTGAATGAATTCATGTAATTGATGATGCATGTGCATTTTTTTGAAAATGAATATAGTTATTAAGAAAGAAACAAATGTTAATTTCAAGGTTATTGCATGAAAAATAGTCTTGGTAACAACAAGAGGAGCCTAACTAACATGAGGTGATTAGAAATTGTCTCTATTTAGGAATTAAACCCGTTAACATTTGTACGAAATGCAAACCACGATGAATAGCACCTTTGGCTGACGAATTTAAATAGATTTGGATTTTTATTGGTGTTTATACTTGTTTGAATCAATTAATATACTAGGTTGTTTAGCCACATGTGTTATATTTCATGATCAATGGATCAAAAAGTGTGTTTGCAATCAAGAGAAGAGGCTTGTTAACCAAAAATGATGGGAGCAACTCTCCAATTTTGAATTCAACAAATAATATCAATAAGAAATGCAATTCAAAATCAAGGACTCAATTGTTTGTTAAATTGAATGAATTCATGTAATTGATGATCCACGTGCATTTTTTTCAAAATGAATATAGTTATTAAGAAAGAAACAAAAGTTAATTTCAAGGTTATTGCATGAAAAATAGTCCTGGTAACAACAAGAGGAGCCTAAGTAACATGTGGTGATTAGAAATTGTCTCTATTTAGGAATTAAACCCGTTAACATTTGTACGAAATGCAAACCACGATGAATAGCACCTTTGGCTGACGAATTTAAATAGATTTGGATTTTTATTGGTGTTTATACTTGTTTGAATCAATTAATATACTAGGTTGTTTAGCCACATGTGTTATATTTCATGATCAATGGATCAAAAAGTGTGTTTGGAATCAAAAGAAGAGGCTTGTTAACGAAAAATGATGGGAGCAACTCTCCAATTTTGAATTCAAGAAATAATATCAATAAGAAATGCAATTAAAAATCAAGGACTCAATTGTTTGTTAAATTGAATGAATTCATGTAATTGATGATCCACGTGCATTTTTTTCAAAATGAATATAGTTATTAAGAAAGAAACAAAAGTTAATTTCAAGGTTATTGCATGAAAAATAGTCCTGGTAACAACAAGAGGAGCCTAATTAACATGAGGTGATTAGAAATTGTTTCTATTTAGGAATTAAACCCGTTAACATTTGTACGAAATGCAAACCACGATGAATAGCACCTTTGACTGACGAATTTAAATAGAGTTGGATTTTTATTGGTGTTTATACTTGTTTGAATCAATTAATATACTAAGTTGTTTAGCCACATGTGTTATATTTCATGATTAATGGATCAAAAAGTGTGTTTAGAATCAAGAGAAGAGGCTTGTTAACCAAAAATGATGGGAGCAACTCTCCAATTTTGAATTCAACAAATAATATTAAGAAGAAATGCAATTCAAAATCAAGGACTGAATTTAATGTTAAATTGAATGGATTCATGTAATTGATGGTCCACAGGCATTTTTTTCAAAATGAATATAGTTATTAAGAAAGAAACAAAAGTTAATTTCAAGGTTATTGCATGAAAAATAGTCCTGGTAACAACAAGAGGAGCCTAATTAACATGAGGTGATTTGAAATTCTCATTATTTAGGAATTAAACCAGTTAACATTTGTACGAAATGCAAACCACGATGAATGGCACCTTTGGTGGACGAATTTAAATAGATTTGCATTTTTATTGGTTTTTATACTTGTTTGAATCAATTAATATACTAGGTTGTTTAGCCACATGTGTTATATTTCATGATTAATGTATCAAAAACTGTGTTTGGAATCAAAAGAAGAGGCTTGTTAACCAAAAATGATGGGAGCAACTCTTTAATTTTGAATTCATCAAATAATATCAAGAAGAAATACAATTCAAAATCAAGGACTGAATTTAATGTTAATTGAATGAATTCATGTAATTGATGATCCACGTGCATTTTTTTCAAAATGAATATAGTTATTAAGAAAGAAACAAAAGTTAATTTCAAGGTTATTGCATGAAAAATAGTCCTGGTAACAACAAGAGGAGCCTAATTAACATGAGGTGATTAGAAATTGTTTCTATTTAGGAATTAAACCCGTTAACATTTGTACGAAATGCAAACCACGATGAATAGCACCTTTGACTGACGAATTTAAATAGAGTTGGATTTTTATTGGTGTTTATACTTGTTTGAATCAATTAATATACTAAGTTGTTTAGCCACATGTGTTATATTTCATGATTAATGGATCAAAAAGTGTGTTTGGAATCAAGAGAAGAGGCTTGTTAACCAAAAATGATGGGAGCAACTCTCCAATTTTGAATTCAACAAATAATATTAAGAAGAAATGCAATTCAAAATGAAGGACTGAATTTAATGTTAAATTGAATGGATTCATGTAATTGATGGTCCACAGGCATTTTTTTCAAAATGAATATAGTTATTAAGAAAGAAACAAAAGTTAATTTCAAGGTTATTGCATGAAAAATAGTCCTGGTAACAACAAGAGGAGCCTAATTAACATGAGGTGATTAGAAATTCTCTTTATTTAGGAATTAAACCAGTAAACATTTGTACGACCTGCAAACCACGATGAATAGCACCTTTGGCAGACGAATTTAAATAGATTTGGATTTTTATTGGTGTTTATACTTGTTTGAATCAATTAATATACTAGGTTGTTTAGCCACATGTGTTGTATTTTATGATCAATGGATCAAAAAGTGTGTTTGGAATTAAGAGAAGAGGCTTGTTAACCAAAAATGATGGGAGCAACTCTCCAATTTTGAATTCAACAAATAATATCAATAAGAATTGCAATTCAAAATGAAGGACTGAATTTAATGTTAACTTGAATGAATTCATGTATTTGACGATCCACGTGCATTTTTTTCAAAATGAATATAGTTATTAAGAAAGAAACAAAAGTTAATTTCAAGGTTATTGCATGAAAAATAGTCTTGGTAACAACAAGAGGAGCCTAATTAACTTTAGGAGATTAGAAATTGTCATTATTTAGGAATTAAACTAGTTAACATTTGTACGAAATGCAAACCCTGATGAATGGTACCTTTTGCCTGTGGATTTAAATAGATTTGGATTTTTATTGGTGTTTATACTTGTTTGAATCAATTAATATACTAGGTTGTTTAGCCACATGTGTTATATTTCATGATCAATGGATCAAAAAGTGTGTTTAGAATCAAACGAAGAGGCTTGTTAACCAAAAATGATGGGAGCAACCCTTTAATTTTGAATTCAACAATTAATATCAATAAGAAATGCAATTCAAAAAGAAGGACTGAATTTAATGTTAACTTGAATGAATTCATGTAATTGATGATCCACGTGCATTTTTTTTAAAATGAATATAGTTATTCAGAAAGAAAAAAAAGTTAATTTCAAGGTTATTGCATGAAAAATAGTCTTGGTAACAATAAGAAAAGCCTAATTAACATTAGGAGATTAGAAATTATCATTATTTAGGAATTAAACTTGTTAACATTTGTACGAAATGCAATCCCTGATGAATGGCACCTTTTGCTTGTGGATTTAAATAGATTTGGATTTTTATTGGTGTTTATACTTGTTTGAATCAATTAATATACTAGGTTGTTTAGCCACATGTGTTATATTTCATGATCAATGTATCAAAAAGTGTGTTTGGAATCAAAAGAAGAGGCTTGTTAACCAAAAATGATGGGAGCAACTCTTTAATTTTGAATTCAACAATTAATATCAATAAGAAATGCAATTCAAAATGAAAGAATGAATTTAATGTTAACTGGAATGAATTCATGTAATTGATGATCCACGTGCATTTTTTTCAAAATGAATATAGTTATTAAGAAAGAAACAAAAGTTAATTTCAAGGTTATTGCATGAAAAATAGTCTTGGTAACAACAAGAGGAGCCTAATTAACATGAGTTGATTAGAAATTGTCTCTATTAAGGAATTAAACCCGTTAACATTTGTACGAAATGCAAACCACGATGAATAGCACCTTTGGCAGACGAATTTAAATAGATTTGGATTTTTATTGGTGTTTATACTTGTTTGAATCAATTAATATACTAGGTTGTTTAGCCACATGTGTTATATTTCATGATCAATGGATCAAAAAGTGTGTTTGGAATCAAAAGAAGAGGATTGTTAACGAAAAATGATGGGAGCAACTCTCCAATTTTGAATTCAACAAATAATATCGATAAGAAATGCAATTCAAAATCAAGGACTCAATTGTTTGTTAAATTGAATGAATTCATGTAATTGATGATCCACGTGCATTTTTTTCAAAATGAATATAGTTATTAAGAAAGAAACAAAAGTTAATTTCAAGGTTATTGCATGAAAAATAGTCCTGGTAACAACAAGAGGAGCCTAATTAACATGAGGTGATTAGAAATTGTCTCTATTTAGGAATTAAACCCGTTAACATTGGTACGAAATGCAAACCACGATGAATAGCACCTTTGGCTGACAAATTTAAATAGATTTGGATTTTTATTGGTGTTTATACTTGTTTGAATCAATTAATATACTAGGTTGTTTAGCCACATGTGTTATATTTCATGATCAATGTATCAAAAAGTGTGTTTGGAATCAAAAGAAGAGGCTTGTTAACCAAAAATGATGGGAGCAACTCTTTAATTTTGAATTCAACAATTAATATCAATAAGAAATGCAATTCAAAATGAAGGACTGATTTTAATGTTAACTTGAATGAATTCATGTAATTGATGATCCACGTGCATTTTTTAAAAATGAATATAGTTATTAATAAAGAAACAAATGTTAATTTCAAGGTTATTGCATGAAAAATACTCCTGGTAACAGCAAGAGGTGCCTAATTTACATTAGGCGATTAGAAATTGTCATTATTTAGGAATTAAACTAGTTAACATTTGTACGAAATGTAAACCCTGACGAATGGCACCTTTTGCCTGTCGATTTAAATAGATTTGGATTTTTATTGGTGTTTATACTTGTTTGAATCAATTAATATACTAGGTTGTTTTGCCACATGTTTTATATTTCATGATCAATATATCAAAAAGTGTGTTTGGAATCAAAAGAAGAGGCTTGTTAACCAAAAATGATGGGAGCAAGTCTTTAATTTCGAATTCAACAATTAATATCAATAAGAAATGTAATTCAAAATGAAAGAAAGAATTTAATGTTAACTTGAATGAATTCATGTAATTGATGATCCATGTGCATTTTTTTGAAAATGAATATAGTTATTAAGAAAGAAACAAATGTTAATTTCAAGGTTATCGCATGAAAAATAGTCTTGGTAACAACAAGAGGAGCCTAATTAATATGAGGTGATTAGAAATTGTCTCTATTTAGGAATTAAACCAGTTAACATTTGTACGAAATGCAAACCACGATGAATAGCACCTTTGGCGGATGAATTTAAATAGATTTGGATTTTTTTAAGTGTTTATACTTGTTTGAATCAATTAATATACTAGGTTGTTTAGCCACATGTGTTATATTTCATGATCAATGTATCAAAAAGTGTGTTTGGAATCAAAAGATGAGGCTTGTTAACCAAAAATTATGGGAGCAACTCTTTAATTTTTAATTCAACAATTAATATCAATAAGAAATGCAATTCAAAATGAAGGACTGAATTTAATGTTAACTTGAATGAATTCATGTAATTGATGATCCACGTGCATTTTTTTCAAAATGAATATAGTTATTAAGAAAGAAACAAATGTTAATTTCAAGGTTATTGCATGAAAAATAGTCCTGGTAACAACAAGAGGAGCCTAATTAACATTAGGACATTAGAAATTGTCATTATTTAGGAATTAAACTAGAAAACATTTGTACGAAATGCAAACCCAGATGAATGGCACCTTTTGCCAATGGATTTAAATAGATTTGGATTTTTATTAGTGTTTTTACTTGTTTGAATCAATTAATATACTAGGTTGTTTAGCCACATGTGTTATACTTCATGATCGATGTATCAAAAAGTGTGTTTGGAATCAAAAGAAGAGGCTTCTTAACCAAAAATGATTGGAGCAACTCTCCAATGTTGAATTCAACAAATAATATCAATAAGAAATGCAATTCAAAATCAAGGACTGAATTGTTTGTTAAATTGAATTAATTCATGTAATTGATGGTCCACGGGCATTTTTTTCAAAATGAATATAGTTATTAAGAAAGAAACAAATGTTAATTTCAAGGTTATTGCATGAAAAATAGTCCTGGTAACAACAAGAGGAGCCTAATTAACATGAGCTGATTAGAAATTCTCTTTATTTAGAAATTAAACCAATAAACATTTGTACGAAATGCAAACCCAGTTGAATGGCACCTTTGGCGGACGAATTTAAATAGATTTGGATTTTTATTGGTGTTTATACTTGTTTGAATCAATTAATATACTAGGTTGTTTAGCCACATGTGTTATATTTCATGATCAATGGATCAAAAAGTGTTTTTGGAATCAAAAGTAGAGGCTTGTTAACCAAAAATGATGGGAGCAACTCTCCAATTTTGAATTCAACAAATAATATCAATAAGAAATGCAATTCAAAATCAAGGACTGAATTGTTTGTTAAATTGAATGAATTCATGTAATTGTTGGTCCAAGGGCATTTTTTTCAAAATGAATATAGTTATTAAGAATGAAACAAATGTTAATTTCAAGGTTATTGAATGAAAAATAGTCCTGGTAACAGCAAGAGGAGCCTAATTAACATTAGGAGATTAGAAATTGTCATTATTTAGGAATTAAACTAGTTAACATTTATACGAAATGCAAACCCTGATGAATGACACGTTTTGCCTATGGATTTAAATAGATTTGGATTTTTATTGGTGTTTATACTTGTTTGAATCAATTAATATACTAGGTTGTTTAGCCACATGTGTTATATTTCATGATCAATATATCAAAAAGTGTGTTTGGAATCAAAAGAAGAGGCTTGTTAACCAAAAATGATGGGAGCAACTCTTTAATTTTGAATTCAACAATTAATATCAATAAGAAATGTAATTCAAAATGAAAGAATGAATTTAATGTTAACTTGAATGAATTCATGTAATTGATGATCCACGTGCATTTTTTTCAAAATGAATATAGTTATTAAGAAAGAAACAAAAGTTAATTTCAAGATTATTGCATGAAAAATAGTCTTGGTAACAACAAGAGGAGCCGAATTAACATGAGGTGATTAGAAATTGTCTCTATTTAGGAATTAAACTAGTTAACATTTGTACGAAATGCAAACCACGATTAATAGCACCTTTGGCGGACGAATTTAAATAGATTTGGATTTTTATTGGTGTTTATACTTGTTTGAATCAATTAATATACTAGGTTGTTTAGCCACATGTGTTATATTTCATGATAAATGGATCAAAAAGTGTGTTTGGAATCAAAAGAAGAGGCTTGTTAACCAAAAATGATGGGAGCAACTCTTTAATTTTGAATTCAACAATTAATATCAATAAGAAATGCAATTCAAAATGAAAAACTGAATTTAATTTTAACTTGAATGAATTCATGTAATTGATGATCCACGGGCATTTTTTTCAAAATGACTATAGTTATTAAGAAAGAAACAAATGTTAATTTCAAGGTTATTGCATGAAAAATAGTCCTGGTAACAACAAGAGGAGCCTAATTAACATGAGGAGATTAGAAATTCTCTTTATTTAGGAATTAAACCAGTTAATATTTGTACAAAATGCAAACCACGATGAATAGCACCTTTGGCGGATGAATTTAAATAGATTTGGATTTTTATTGGTGTTTATACTTGTTTGAATCAATTAATATACTAGTTTGTTTAGCCACATGTGTTATATTTCATGTTCAATGAATCAAAAAGTGTGTTTGGAATCAAAAGAAGAGGCTTGTTAACGAAAAATGATGGGAGCAACTCTCCAATTTTGAATTCAACAAATAATATCCATAAGAAATGCAATTCAAAATCAAGGACTCAATTGTTTGTTAAATTGAATGAATTCATGTCATTGATGGTCCACGGGCATTTTTTTCAAAATGAATATAGTTATTAAGTAAGAAACAAATGTTAATTTCAAGGTTATTGCATGAAAAATAGTCCTGGTAATAACAAGAGGAGCCTAATTAACATGTGGTGATTTGAAATTCTCTTTATTTAGGAATTAAACCAGTTAACATTTGTACGAAATGCAAACCACGATGAATGGCACCTTTGGTGGACGAATTTAAATAGATTTGGATTTTTATTGGTGTTTATACTTGTTTGAATCAATTAATATACTAGGTTGTTTAGCCACATGTGTTATATTTCATGATCAATGGATGAAAAAGTGTGTTTGGAATCAAAAGAAGAGGCTTGTTAACGAAAAATGATGGGAGCAACTCTCCAATTTTGAATTCAACAAATAATATCAATAAGAAATGCAATTCAAAATCAAGGACTCAATTGTTTGTTAAATTGAATGAATTCATGTCATTGATGGTCCACGGGCATTTTTTTCAGAATGAATATAGTTATTAAGTAAGAAACAAATGTTAATTTCAAGGTTATTGCATGAAAAATAGTCCTGGTAATAACAAGAGGAGTCTAATTAACATGTGGTGATTTGAAATTCTCTTTATTTAGGAATTAAAACCATTTTTAACATTTGTACGAAATGCAAACCCACGATGAATGGCACCTTTGGTAGATTTGGATTTTTATTGGTCGTTTATACTTGTTTGAATCAATTAATATACTAGGTTGTTTAGCCACATGTGTTATATTTCATGATCAATGGATCAAAAAGTAGTGTTTTGGAATCAAAAGAAGAGGCTTGTTAACG
>JBAPLH010002217.1:0-40811 GCA_037897445.1 Ceriops zippeliana
CAATTTCATGGTCATTGCATGAAAGATGGTGCTTCTAAGAAAAAAGGAGCCTAATTAGCATGAAGTGAATAGAAAGCTTCAATATTTACGAATTGACCACATAACATTAATACAAAAAGCAATTCAAGATGATTGATTCCATTAGTTGATGGAAGTAAACACATTTAGTGTTTTAATGATGTTTAGACTTGTGTTTTAATTCATTTACTGGGTAGTTTCGGCATAAATGTGATTTTGATGATCAGTGTATAAAAAAGCATGGTTGGAAAGAACAAAGGTGCCATGCTAACTACAAATGATGGGAGGGACTCTTTATTTTGAAATTCAACCAATTAATATCAATAAGAAATGCTAATCAAGATCAAGGACTCCATTGTGTGTTGGAATTGAATGAATTCATTGTATAGATGGTTGATGGACATTGCTTTCACATGCAAATAGTTGTTAAGAAGCACAAAAGACAATTTCATGGTCATTGCATGAAAGATGGTGCTTCTAAGAAAAAGGGACCTAATTAGCATGAAGTGAATAGAAAGCTTCAATATTTACGAATTGACCCATAACATTAATACAAAAAGCAATTCAAGATGATTGATCCATTAGTTGATGGAAGTAAACACATTTAGTGTTTTAATGATGTTTAGACTTGTTTGTTTTAATTCATTTACTGGGTAGTTTCGGCATAAATGTGATTTTGATGATCAGTGTATAAAAAAGCATGGTTGGAAAGAACAAAGGTGCCATGCTAACTACAAATGATGGGAGGGACTCTTTATTTTGAAATTCAACCAATTAATATCAATAAGAAATGCTAATCAAGATCAAGGACTCCATTGTGTGTTGGAATTGAATGAATTCATTGTATAGATGGTTGATGGACATTGCTTTCACAATGCAAATAGTTGTTAAGAAGGACACAAAAGACAATTTCATGGTCATTGCATGAAAGATGGTGCTTCTAAGAAAAAGGAGCCTAATTAGCATGAAGTGAATAGAAAGCTTCAATATTTACGAATTGAACCACATAACATTAATACAAAAAGCAATTCAAGATGATTGATTCCATTAGTTGATGGAAGTAAACACATTTAGTGTTTTAATGATGTTTAGACTTGTTTGTTTTAATTCATTTACTGGGTAGTTTCGGCATAAATGTGATTTTGATGATCAGTATAAAAAAGCATAGTTGGAAAGAAAAAGGTGCCATGCTAACTACAAATGATGGGAGGGACTCTTTATTTTGAAATTCAACCAATTAATATCAATAAGAAATGCTAATCAAGATCAAGGACTCCATTGTGTGTTGGAATTGAATGAATTCATTGTATAGATGGTTGATGGACATTGCTTTCACAATGCAAATAGTTGTTAAGAAGGACACAAAAGACAATTTCATGGTCATTGCATGAAATGTGCTTCTAAGAAAAAGAGGACCTAATTAGCATGAAGTAGAAAGCTTCAATATTTACGAATTGACCACATAACATTAATACAAAAAGCAATTCAAGATGATTGATTCCATTAGTTGATGGAAGTAAACACATTTAGTGTTTAATGATGTTAGACTTGTTTGTTTTAATTCATTTACTGGGTAGTTTCGGCATAAATGTGATTTTGATGATCAGTGTATAAAAAAGCATGGTTGGAAAGAACAAAGGTGCCATGCTAACTACAAATGATGGGAGGGACTCTTTATTTTGAAATTCAACCAATTAATATCAATAAGAAATGCTAATCAAGATCAAGGACTCCATTGTGTGTTGGAATTGAATGAATTCATTGTATAGATGGTTGATGGACATTGCTTTCACAATGCAAATAGTTGTTAAGAAGGACACAAAAGACAATTTCATGGTCATTGCATGAAAGATGCTTCTAAGAAAAAGAGGAGCCTAATTAGCATGAAGTGAATAGAAAGCTTCAATATTTACGAATTGACCACATAACATTAATACAAAAAGCAATTCAAGATGATTGATTCCATTAGTTGATGGAAGTAAACACATTTAGTGTTTTAATGATGTTAGACTTGTTTGTTTTAATTAATTTATCTGGGAAGTTTTCCGGAACTAATTATTGAGATTTATGTGATAAGGTTATAAAAATGCATGATAGTGTTGTAAAAGAACAAAGGGTGCATGCTGACTACAAATGATGGCAGGATTCATATACTTTCAAATTCAACCAATTAATTCAATAAAGAAATGCTGAAACAAGATCAAGGACTCATTTGTGTGTTTGAATTGAATGAAAATTTCATTGTATAATGTTTGATGGACATTGCTTTCTACAACAGCAAATAGTTGTTGAAGAAGTGCACGCAACGTCTACAATATTCATGGTCGTTGCATCGGAAAGATAGTGCTCTCTTAGCTCGAAAGCCTGGTGCTGGAATTTGTGGTGATGGGTAGACCTAATTTAGGCATGAAGTGAATAGATATCTTCAATATTTACGAATTGAACCAATAACATTAATACAAAAAGAAAATCATCAAGATGATTGAATCCATTGTAGATGCTGTCCAATGAATAAACACTACTTATATGATTTTAATAGATGATTTAAGGACTTGTTTGAGATTTTAAGTTCATTTACTGGTTAGTTTCGGCATAAATGTAGATTTTTGATGATAAGTGTATAAAAAAGCTATGGTTGGAAAGAACAAAGGTGCCATAGCTAACTAGAAAATGATGAGTAGAGGATCTCTGTCTACTTTCAAATTTCAAACCAATTAATATCAATAAGAATCTGCTAATAAGATCAAGGAGATTTCCATTGTGTGTTGGAATTGATATGAAATTCAATTGTAGTAATGGTTTGATTGACAATTGCTTTCACAGCTGCAAATAGTTGTTAAGAAGGACACAAAAGACAATATTCACTCAGTCATTGCATGGAAGATGTAGCTTGTTTAAGAAAAAGTGGAGCCTAATTAGCAAGAAAGTGAGGAGAAATCCTTCAATATTTACGAGATTAAACATCACTATATACATCTAGCGATATGACTCAAAGTCAATCAGAGAAGTGTTGATTCCATAGTTGATGGAAGTAAACAACATTTAGCTGTATTTAATGATGTTTAGACTTTGGATTTGTTTTAATTCATTTAAGGGGCATAGTTTTTCGGCATAAATGTGATTTTGTGTGATCAGATTGTTATAAAAAAGCATGGCTTGGAAAGAACAAAAGGTAGCCATGCTAACGAGAAATGATGAAAGGGACTTATTATTTTAGAAACTTGTAATCAATTAATATCAAATCTGAAATTGTAATCAAAGATCAAGGACTCCATTGTGGTAAGATAGAATTGAAAAGATCATTGACAAGATAGAGAGCAGGCGATCACGGCGTACTTGCTTCACAATGCAAATAGTTGTTAGGAGGAACCAAAAGACAATTAATGGTCAATTGATGAAGATGGATTTATAAGGAAAAAGAGGATTAAAAGGAGTTATCTATTGAAGTTAGGAACTCTTATATTTGTGAACAAACACACATAAATTACTAAAAACGCAACTCAGATGAATTACTATTATGTTTATGGCGTAAAAATAAAGGTTATAATGTGTTTAGACTCTTTTGTCTTTAATTCATTTATGGGTAGTTTAGGATAATGTGATTTTTATGGATCAGTGTAAAAAAAGATGCGTTGGAAGAACACAGGTTGCATGTAAAAGAAATGATGGGCCTACAGCTCATTTACCTTTCTGACTTTCTCACCAATGATATCAATAGAACTGCTAATAGATTAAGGGACTTTGTGTAGCGCGGTTCTGATTGCTTCCTTCACATCTGTCTCCAAGATGGTTATGTACATTGGCTTTCACAATGCAAATATTTGTTAAGACAGGGAACAAAGGACAAATTTCACAGACTTGCTGGAAGATGTGAGCTTCTAGAAAAAGAGGAGTAATTGCATGATGAGAGAAAGTTCTATTTACGAATTATTTAACACCCTTCAATTTAATTATATAAAGCAATTCAAGATGATTGATCCATTAGTTGATAGGAAGTAAACACATTTAGTGTTTTTAATGATGTTTAGACCTTGTTTGTGTTTATTCATTTAATGGGTAGTTTAGGCATAAATGTGATTTTGATGATCAGTGTATATAAAAGCATGGTTTGAAAGAAACAAAGTGCCATGCTAACTAGAATGATGGCGGACTCTTTCTTTGAAATTCAAACAATGAATATCAATAAGAAATGCTAATCAAGATCAAGGGACTCATTGTGTGTTGGAGAGTTGAATGAATTTCATTGTATAGATGGTTGATGGACATTGCTTTTCACAATGCAAATAGTTGATTAAGAAGGACACAAAAGACAATTTCAAGGTCATTGATCCATGAAAGATGGTGCAATCTAAGCAAAATGAGGAGCTGTAATTAGCAAGAAGTGAGGTGAAAAAAATCTCAATAATATTAAGAATTCTTGTTAAACCACAATCTTCATTAATACAAAAAGTCGTTATATTTTTCAAGATTTGGTTTGATTTCCATTAGTGGACTGGAAGGTTAAACACATTTAGTGTTTTTAATGAGAGTTTAGACTTGTTGTTTTAATTCATTCTACTAGGTAGTCTTCGGCATCATAAACAATGTGATTTTTGTAAATGTCGTGTTTATATAAAAAGCATGGTTGGAAAGAGACAAAGGTGCTCATGCTAACTACCAAATGATGGGATGGACTCTCTTTATTTGAATAATTCAACCAAGTTAATTATCAATATCAGACAATGCTAATCCAAGATCTACCCAGGACTCCTAAATATGTTTTTGTGTTGGTAATAGAAACAAGAATTCATTGGTTATAGGAAGGTCGCATTGTCACATTGGCTTGCACAATGCATAAATTAGTGTAGGACTCGCGTCATTTCTTCGACACCACCACTCCCTAGCTAATTGCAATGAGATGGTAGTTACTCTTCTACTGTTATGATAATCGAGAGCCTAAATATTAGCAAGAATACTATTAAGTGAGTTGAAGAGATCTTTCTATTATTTACGAATGTAAAAACTCATGAAACTTAATAAAATATAAGCTAAATCAAGATCGATTGATTTCCATTCCTACGTTGATGGAATTGCTAAAACACATTTAGTGTTTTAATGATGTATTTAAAGACATCGTTTGTTTTTTTAATTCATTTACTGTGTAAGTTTAGCGTCATAATGTGCATTTTGATTGATATAGTGTAATAAAAAAATGCTTACTCTGAGTTGGAATAACAAAAGGTGCCTCTGCTAACTAGAAAATGATGTACACGGAACGTCTCTTTCTATTCAAATGTCAAACCAATGAATAATACAATTAAGGTAAATGATATTCAACCGCATCCACGGAATCACAAATGGTCCTGTGTGTGGTAGTTGAATCCATGTTATCTGTATTGATGGTTTGTGTACATTGCTTTCAGAATGCCAAGATAGTTTGTTAAGAAAGCCAAAAAGGACTATTTGACAGCCATTGCATTTCAGATGGTGCTTCCATGAAAAGAGGAGCTAATTCGTTGAAGTGAAGAGAATTCTTGTTTATCAACGAATTAAAACATCATTTATACAAAAATCATTTTTTGATGATTGTTTTCATTAGTTGATTGTAGTAAAACAATTTAGTGTTTTTATGTAGTAAAGACTTGTTTGTTTTCTTATTTATTGGGTAGTTTAGGCAAAAATGTGAGTTTGAAGTCAGTAGTTTCTAAAACTCGCATTGTGCTTGGACGACCTGTTCATTTTTTTTTTTTTATTCTCTTTTTTTCCTTTTATTTTGTAATTTTTTTTTTTGGTTTTTTTTTGAACTTATTTTCAATTGTTTTTTGCTCATTTTGTGTTGGAATAGAACATTCCACTGTATAGATGGTTGATGTGTTGTTTATCTCTCATCTAATTGTTAAGACGGACACAAAAGACAATTAATGGTCATTGCATGAAGATGGGTGTTCTAATACAAAGAGGGCTAATTAGAAGAGATGATGAGAAATTTCATATTCGGGTTGAAAAATAAATCAATACAACAGATATTAAAGATGGTTGGCAACATAAGTGATTGTTGTAGATTCTTTCGTGTTTTCTTTTGTGTATACTTGTTTTAATAATGCAATTTACTTGGGTAGTTTCTTGGCACAACGAATGTGATTTTTGTTATGATTAGTGTGTTAAAAAAGCATGTGTTGGAAAGAATCAAAAGGTTGTTTTGCATTGCTAACAACAAATGATAGGGTATATTTTATGTGTGATCTACTTTAGATCTTTGAATTTTTCAACCAAATAATATCTAATATGTAGAATAATGATTCTATCAGTTATCGAGAGATAAAGGTTCTATCTAGTGTGTAGGAATTGAATGCATTCATTGTAATAGATGGTTTGTATGGACATTGATCTTTTATACTGCACTCTTTCTGTTCGTCAAGAAGCACGCAAAAGACATTGCCATGGTCATTGCTATTATGAAAGGATGCGGAACGCGCACACTCATAAGAGAATTGACGACCTACGAATAATTAGGCATAGTAGTGATAATAGATAGAAAACTCTTTTTTCAATTTATTTTTACGAATTGATAACATATTAATAAAAAGCATTTAGTGATTGACTCATTAGTGATGGAAGTAAACATTTGTGTTTTAATGATGTATAAGATTGTTTGTTTTTTTCATTTCAGGGTAGTCTTCGGCACACTAAATGTGATTCTGCCATGAATAAGGTGTATAAAAAGCATGGTTGGTAAAGAACCAACGCGCGGCACACTCGCGCGCTCTCGCGCTCTCGCGATGCGCGAGACTATTCTTTTGAAATTAAAAATCGAGATATCTGATAGATATAGCAGAATGTAATCAAGGACTCCATTGTGTGTTGGAATTGAATGAATTCATTGTATAGATGGTTGATGGACATTGCTTTCACAATGCAAATAGTTGTAAAAAGGACACAAAAGACAATTTCATGGTCATTGCATGAAAGATGTGCTTCTAAGAAAAAGAGGAGCCTAATTAGCATGAAGTGAATAGAAAGCTTCAATATTTACGAATTGACCCATAACATTAATACAAAAAGCAATTCAAGATGATTGATTCCATTAGTTGATGGAAGTAAACACATTTAGTGTTTTAATGATGTTTAGACTTGTTTGTTTTAATTCATTTACTGGGTAGTTTCGGCATAAATGTGATTTTGATGATCAGTGTATAAAAAAGCATGGTTGGAAAGAACAAAGGTGCCATGCTAACTACAAATGATGGAGGGACTCTTTATTTTGAAATTCAACCAATTAATATCAATAAGAAATGCTAATCAAGATCAAGGACTCCATTGTGTGTTGGAATTGAATGAATTCATTAGTAGAAGATGGTTGCATGGACTTGTTTACAATGCACTAGTTGTTAAGTAGGAACAAAGCCATTTCTATGGACATTGGCATGAAAGTGGTGTCTTATCTCAGTCTAGACTGGCGCGCAGCACACTTATCTGGAAGTGACTAGAGAAATCTTCAATATTTACGAATTAAAACACATCATCTTCTTTTACAACATCATTCCGACTGCGTCGATCTGACTCATCCATGTGTTGATGGAAGTTAAATCCATTGATAGTTTTAATTGATGTTAAGACTTGCTTGTTTTATTACATTTACAGGATAGTTTTGGGCATAAATGTGTTTTAGTGATCATGTATAAAAAGAAAAATTGGTTGGAAAGAAACAAAGGTGCCATGCTAACTTAGAATTGATGAAGAAGGACTCTTATCTTTGAATTTCTACCAATTGATATCAATAAGAAATGCTAATCAAGTTCCAAGGACTCCATTATGTGTATCGAATTTTGTGAATTCCATTGTATAGATGGTTGTGTACATTCTACGGTGGCGTATGCAAATAGTTGTTAAGAGACCCATAAGATCAATTTCTCAGTTATTGGTCTGAAGTGGTGTCGCACGTCTGTCTCTAGCTCGCGACGCACACTAATTAGCACGAGTTGAAGAGAAATCTTTAACCACCTCCCATCTTCCAGTAATAAAACTCGGAGAGGGGGCACTTTAATACCAAAGCCAATTCAAGATTATTGTACTTCATTAGTTGATGGATGTAAACACATTTGGTGTGTTGTTTAATGTTGTTTAAAGAATTAGGTTTTTTATTCATTTTCAATTCTATATATTTTTGTTTAGGCATACATGTCGATTTTGATGGATCAAGTGTATATAAAAGTATGTGGTGGAAAGAACAAGGTTTTCCATGCTTAACTAGAAGGATGGGGGCCACTCGTTCTTTTGAAATTCAACCTCTCTCTCTCTCTCTCTCTCTTCGCTGAATGCAATCAAGACAAGACTCCATTGTGGTCGTTGGATTGAATGAATTCAATTGTTATAATGGCTTGATGCTCTTTGTCTTTTCACAAAGCAAATTAGTTGTTATGAAGGACACAACAAACACTTTATGGTCATTAGCTGAAAGATAGTGCATCAAATAGAGAAGATCTCTCTCTCTCTCTCTTGCTAGCTAAAGAGAAATCTTCAATATTTGCGATTTAAACCCACAACATTTATACAAAAGCAATTCCTATGATGGACAGGCGCTTAGTTGATGGAAAGTAAGTTAATTTAGTGTTTTAATGTGTGTAAGGATTGCTTGTTTTAAAATCATTTACTGGGTATAGTTTAGGCGATAAAAAGTGATTTTGGATCTATACTTTGTTAAAAAGGGTGGTGTGGAAAGAACAAAGGTGCCATGGCTGACTAGAAATTTGATGTGGGAAGGAGTATTATCTTTTGAAATTCAACCACTTTACTCTTGGCTATCTGTTGTGAATGATTCTCATGATCCAAGACTTAACCTTGTGTGTTGGATTTAATGAAATTATTGTTTAGTGGACTACATCTGTTCTCTCTATCTGTCTGACACTTAGAAGTAGTGTTTTAAAGAATGACTCTCAAAGTCATTTTCCCAGTTATTGCCTGGAAAGATGGTGATCCTAAGAAATAGGAGTGGGCCTAATTATTATCTATCTTGTGAATAGAAATCGTTCAATATTTACGAATGAAAAAACCACATCCACTTTAATACAAAAATCATTTCCAAGATAACATGTGATTCCATTAGTTTGATGGAAGTAAACACATTTAGTGTTTACAATGAGGTTTAAGAGATTGTTTGTTTTAATTCATTACTGCATGTGTAAGTGTGAGGTATAAATGTGATTTTGTATGATGCAATGTATAAAAAAGCATGGTTGGAAAGAACAAAGGTGCCTCTGCTAACTAGAAATGACTGGGGCCGGACTCTTTCTTTTAAATTCAACCAATTAATATCAATAAGAAATGCTATCAAGATCAAGGACTCCATTGTCTGCGGAGCTGGAATTGGATGATTTGTCATTGTATAGATGGATTGAATGTTACATTCTGCTTTCACAATGCAAAAAGTTTTAAGAAGCCACTTCAAAAGACAATTTCATGCTTCATGCAATGAAAATGGTGCTTCTAAGAAAAAGAGGACCTAATTAGTCCATGAATGTGAATAGAAATCTTCAATATTTACGTATTAACCCACATTACTTTACTACAAAAAGCAAATTCAATATGATTGCGATCCATTAGTTGCTGAAGTGAAACACATTTAGTGTTTAATGATGTTTAGACTA
This sequence comes from Ceriops zippeliana, assembly GCA_037897445.1. NCBI lineage: Eukaryota > Viridiplantae > Streptophyta > Magnoliopsida > Malpighiales > Rhizophoraceae > Ceriops > Ceriops zippeliana. Next base: position 9,642 of record JBAPLH010002217.1, read on the forward strand.
TTTGTTTTGTTTTAATTCATTTACTAGGGTAGTTTATGCATAAATGGATTTTGATGATCAGTGTATAAAAAAGCATGTTGGAAAGGACAAAGGTGCCATGGCTAACTTAAATGATGGGAGGGACCTCCTTCTTTTGAAATCAACCAAATAATATCATAAGAAATGCTAATAAGATCAAGGACTCCATTGTGTGTTGGAATTCAATGAATTCCTGTGTATAAATGATTGATGTACATTGCTTTCAACTATCTAAGCAAATAGTTGTTAGAAGGACTCAAAAGACAATTCCATGGTCATTTGCATGAAGATGGTGCTTCTAAGAGTAAATGAGGAGCCTAATTAGCATGAAGTGAATAGAAAGCTTCAATATTTCGTATGAATTCAAACACATAGACTTTTATACAAAAAGCAATTTCAAGATGATTGACTCCATTAGTTGATTGATGGAAGTGAAACCACATTTAGTGTTTTTAATGGATAAGTAGACTTGTTTGTTGTATTCATTTACTGGTTAGTTCTTAGGCATAAATGTGATTTTTGATTATCGGTGTAATAAAAAAGCATGGTTGGAAAGAACAAAGTTGCCCTGCTAAACTAGGAATGATGGTAGGGTACTCATTCTTTTGAATTCCATCAAGTAATATCTATAAGAAATGCTAATCAAGAATCAAGTGACTACATTGTGTGTTGGAATTGAATGAATTCATTGTAATAGCTGTGTTTGATGAACCATTGCTTTCACAATGCAAATAGATTGTTAAGAAGACGCAAAAGACAATTTCATGGTCATTGCATGAAAGATGGTGCATCTAAGAAAAAGAGGAGCCCTAATTAGCATGAAGTGAATGAGAAATCTTCAATATTTACGTAATTAACAACATACACTTTAATACAAAAGCAATTCCCAGAAGTACTATCTACTTCTTAGTTGATGGAAGTAAACACATTTAGTGGTATCAATGATTATTTAGACACTTGTTTTTTTAATTCATATTACATGGATAGTTCTTAGGCATAAATGTGATTTTGATGATCAATTTAGTAAAAAGCATGGTTGAAAAAGAACAAAGAGACTCTGCTAACTAGAAATTAGTGAGAGGGAACACCTTCCTTCAAATTCTACATCCAATCTAAAGCGAGCGAGAGAGAGAGTGTTTATCAAGCATCCTATCTCACTATAGAGCAAGACTCGTGGAACACCAACACACAACCTTTGGGGTTATGGTTTTTTGGACAAGTGGGTTTTCTTGGGGTCGCAACATTGTTTTAGTTAAAGATATGCAGACACGCAAAAGGGGTTTTCACAATTTTTTTTGCATGAAAGACAGTGCCATGTACAAACAGAGGAGCCTTTTAATTCATGCAGAATAGAAAGATTCAACAATTTACGGTTTTTTACATTAGTTTGAACAAATAACCACATACCAATACTACAAAAAACAATCTCACTGTTTCATGAACTTTGTTTGTTGCTGACATTAAACACAGAAAAATGCGTTATTAAACTAAGCGTGGTAAGTATGTGCTAATGTTCTATATATTTATTGATGAGGGGATAGATTAGGCATAAAATTTTGCATCTTTAATAATCATATATAAAAGAAGACCATGATAGATGTATATAATATAAAAAAAATTGAGGTTTGGTATCAAGCAAGTGATGGGAGGGAACTCCTTTGTTTTGAGATATATCAAACCACATTAATCATTTATAAAAAAGTAGGTATATAAAAATCGAGAAAAAAGTATATAGGAGTGGTATGGGAAATATGAATGAATTCGTAAAAAGGGTTGTTGTGGTAAGAAAAAAAATATAAACTAAAATTTAAAAATATAAATAAAAAAAAAAAAATAGAAATAATGTATGATAACTGGAAACACAAAAACAAAAAATGTAATGATAAAAACAAAAAAAAAATAAGCAAGACAACACAATGAGAAAAGCTGGAACTCATGTCACGTATTTGACCCACACTTAACAAAATATGTGTAAAAACAAAGAAAAGAAGATCGACCTCCAAAAAAAAAAAGAAGTAAACACATTAAAATTTTAATGATGTTTGATAGACTTGTTTTTTTTTGAATTCATTTACTGGGTTAGTTTCGCATAAATGATGATTTTGATGATCAGTGTATAAAAAAGCAGAGGTTGGAAAGAAACAAATACCTGCCATCTAACTACAAACTGATGGGGAGGGACTCTTTATTTGTGAAATTACAAACCTTAATATCAATAAGAAAATGTTAATAATGATCCAAGCCGACTTCCATTGTTTTGTTGTTATTGGAAATAGCAGATGAATTCATTCAAAAGCATAGTTGATTTGGTACAATGATGCATTGAACCACTCACCATGCAAAAAGCCCCTTAAAAAAGGGACAGCAAAAGACAAATTACATGGGTTCATTTGCATGTAAAGATGTGTGTGCTTTACTAAGAAAAAGAGGCAGGAGCCTAATTAGCATGATGTTTTGAACACCAAAAACATCAATAACTACGAACTCCCCCCCCCATACCATTAATACCACACGCAAGCAATTCATTAGATGATTGATTACTCATTAGTTGTATCGGATAGTCCAAACACAGTTTTAGTAGATTTTAGGATGTATTCTTTTAGACTTGTTTGTTTTATCTAATTCACTTTTTACTATCGGTTCCCAACGTGGTTTTGATGATACCCCCCCCCCCCCCCCCCCCCCCCTGAAAGAACAAAGGTGCCATGTCTAACTACAAAATGATGAGTACGGGACTCTGTTACTTTCACAAGTGTCAACCAGGTTATTTCCCCAAGGAAAGCAAATTTAGATCAATCGATGGCAGGTGTGTTGGAATAATAATTCTGTAAATTCAACCAAGTAATTTGAATGGACATTGCTTTCACAATGGCACGAGTAGTTTCAAGGACACAATAGACATTTCAAGTCATGTGCATTAAAGGACATACTTGTATTCCTCAGGGGATAATTTAATATGAATTGATGTAGAAAGTTACAATAATTTCTTGACCCACATAACATTAATTGTTGTTAAGCCAATCACAAAATAACAATTCTCAAGGTCATTGCAGTTTGACAGATTGGTGCTACAATATGAACCTTGTAGTCTGTGATTTACCTTCATTTACTGGATATTTCGCATAGATGTGATGTTGATGATCCATGTTTAAAAAAGCATGGTTAAACAGCTTGCCCATGCTAATTACAAAACATTCTATTCATAGATGAATGAATCCATTTTTTTATCAGGAAGCCTTGGAAACAACATCAAGATCTTCAGGTTTTCAGTGCTGTATTGTGGAATTCGAATGATTGTGTATAGTTGGTTGGATGTAAGAATTGCTTCTTCATAATGCAAATATTGTGAGGAAGGACACAAAAAGACAATTTGTTCATGATTGTTGCATAGAAAGATGTCATGTTGGCTAAGACAAAGTGTCAGCCTAATACGCATGAAGTTGAGGAGCGAATCTATCCAACTTTATAACCAATTATGCAACCCCATTAAATATAAATACAAAAATGCTGGTGTCAAAGATATAAATCAATTCCATTAGTTGATTGAAGTAGAGGGGATTCCAGTGGTTTAATGATGGTTGATGACTTGTTTGCTTGCGATTCATTTGGCAGGGTAGTTTCGCATAAATGGTGATTTTGATGATCAGTGTATAAAAAAGCATGAGTTGCGAAATGCAATGAGGTGGATGGGCTAACAACTGATGGGAGGGACTCCTTTAGCTGCGCGAAAATGAAACCAATGAATATGTAATAAGAGATGCTAATTAAATCACAGGACTTCGCCATGATCTGTGTTTACCTCTTCGAATAACCATTAACACCCGTATAGATGTTGATGGCACACATGCTTCTCTCATGCAAATAGTTTTTATGTAACATGCAACAGACACAATTTTCATCAGTCCATTGCATGAAAGATGATGTTAAAGACTTGTGTTTTGACCTAATTAATCCCAAAATTAAAGTGAAAACTAAGTTGTAGGCAAAAAGCTTGTGAATTTTGACTTTGGTACCATCTAAGTGTATAAAAAAAGATGCATGTTGGCGAAAGAAACCAAAGGTGGGCCGTATGCAGAATTTAAAAATTGATATCGGATGGGACATGCCGTCGTTTCTATTGATAAATTCTGGGTAGTTTAGGCGAAATGTGAAATAGACTCACATAAAAGCATGGGCAGAAAAACAAGATCCAAGTACTCTACTAAGATAAGGAGGTACTCTTTATGTTGAACATCTGGTGGGAATAAATACAAATGCAATCTTCAATGTATCCCATTGATTGTTGAATTGAATAAATCACCACAATTGTAAAGATTTTTGGACCCTTCAAATGCATAATAGTTTGTAGTTAAAGATAGGCACGCAAAAGAACAAATTTCATTGGTCATATTCATGAAAGATGCGTGCGCGCTTAAGAAAAGGGGAGAGCCTAATTAGCATGAAGTGAAGAGAAAGCTTCATATTTTACAATTAAAACACATAACATTAATGAAAAAAAGCAATTCAAGATGATTGGACTCCAGTAAGTTGATGGAAGTAAACACAAGTTACTATGTTTTAATGATGGTTTAGGACGTTGTTTGTTTTAATTCATTTTTTACATGGTATATTTAGGCATAGAAATGTGATGATTTTGATGATCAGTGTATAAAAAAGCATGGTTGGAAAGAACAAATAGTGGTTGCCATGCTAACTAGAAATTGATGGGGAGGGACTCTTTATTTTTGAAATTCAACCAATTAAAATTATCAATAAGAAATGCTAATCAAGATCATTGGACTGACTCCATTGTGTGTTGGAATTGAATGAATTTCATTGTATAAGATGGTTGATGACGTACATTGCTTTCACGAATGCAAATAATAGTTGTTAAGTCAAGGACACAAAAGACAATTTCATGGTCATTTGCATGAAAAGATGAGGGCTTCTAATATTGAAAAGAGAGGAGCCTAATTAGCATGAAGATGAATAGAAAGCTTCAAATATTTAATTGGTTTAGTATTTGAAATGTTTGTTCACATAACATTAATACAAAAAGCAATTCAAGATGATTGATTCCATTAGTTTTGATGGGAAGTAAAACAACATTTAGTGTTTTAATGAAGTTTAGACTTGTTTGTTTTAATTCATCTTTTATAGGGGTAGTTTCGGCATAAATGTGATTTTGATGATCTAAGTGTATTAAAAAAGCATGGTGTTGGAAAGAACAAAGGTGCCATGCTAACTAGAAATGATGGGAGGGACTCTTTATTTTGAAATTCAAACCAATTAATATCAAATAAGAAATGCTAATCAAGATCAAGGACTCCATTGTGTGTTGGAATTGAATGAATTCATTGTATAGATGGTTGATGGAACATTGCTTTCACAATGCAAATAGTTTTAGTTAAGAAGGACACAAAAGACAATTTCAAGGTCCCACTGCATGAAAGATGGTGCTGCATCTAAGAAAAAGAGAGAGCCTTAATTAGCATGAAGTGAATAGAAAGCTTTCATATTTACGAAATTAGAACCACATAACATTAATGTACAAAAATCAAAAAATTCCAAGATGATTGACAACTCCATTAGTTTGATGGAATAAAACAACATTTAGTGGGTTTTAATGATTGTTAACGTGTTTGTTTTGTTTTTAAATTTAATTTACTGGGTAGTTTAGGCATAAATGTGATTTTGATGATCATCAGTGTATAAAAAAGCATGGTTGGAAAGAACAAAGGTGCCATGCTAACTAGAAATGATGAAGAGGGACTCTTTCTTTTGAAATTCAACCTCAATTAATATCAGATAATAAGAAATGCTAATCAAGATCAAGTGACTCCATTGTGTGTTGGAAATTTGAATGAATTCATTGTAATAGATGGTGATGTTACATTGCTTTCACAAATGCAAATAGTTGTTAAGAAGGACACAAAAGACAATTTCATGGTCATTGCATGAAAGATGGTGCTTCTAAGAAAAAAAGAGGAGCCCTAATTAGCATGAAAGTGAATAATAGAAATCTTCAATATTTACGAATTAAAACCACATAACATTAATACAAAAAAGCAATTCAAGATGATTGACTCCATTAGTTGATGGAAGTAAACACATTTAAGTGTTTTAATGATGTTTAAGACTTGTTTGTTTTAATTCATTTACTGGGTAGTTTTAGGCATAAATGTGATTTTGATGATCAGTGTATAAAAAAGCATGGTTGGAAAGAACAAAGGTGCCATGCTAACTAGAAATGATGGGAGGGACTCTTTCTTTTGAAATTAATTCAACCAATTAATAATATCAATAAGAAATGCTAATCAAAGATCAAGGACTCCATTGTGTGTTGGAATTGAATGAATTCATTGTATAGATGGTTGATGTACATTGCTTTTCACAATGCAAATAGTTGTTAAGAAGGACACAAAAGACAATTTCATTGTCATTTGCATGAAAACAGATGTGTTCTAAAGAAAAAGAGGAGCCTAATTAGCATGAAGTGAAGAGAAATCTTCAATATTTACGAATTAAAACCACATAACATTAATACAAACAGCAATTCAAGATGATTGACTCCATTAGTTGATGGGAAGTAAACACATTTAGTGTTTTTTAATGATGTTTAAGACTTGTTTGTTTTAATTCATTTACTGGGTAGTTTAGGCATAAATGTGATTTTGATGATCAGTGTATAAAAAAAGCATGGTTGGAAAGAACAAAAGGTGCCATGCTAACTAGAAAATGATGGGAGGGACTCTTTCTTTTGAAATTCAACCCAATTAATATCAATAAGAAATGCTAATCAAGATCAAGGACTCCATTGTGTGTTGGAATTGAATGAATTCATTGTATAGATGGTTGATGTACATTGCTTTCACAATGCAAATAGTTGTTAAGAAGGACACAAAAGACAATTTCATCAGTCATTGCATGAAAGATGGTGCTTCTAAGAAAAAGAGGAGCCTAATTAGCATGAAGTGAAGAGAAAGCTTCAATATTTACGAATTTAAACCACATAACATTAATACAAAAAAAGCAATTCAAGATGATTGTACATCCATTAGTTGATGGAAGTAAAACACATTTAGTGTTTTATGATGATGTTAAGACTTGTTTGTTTTTAATTCATTTACTGGGTAGTAGTTAGTCGGCATAAATGTGATTTTGATATGATCAGTTGTATAAAAAAGCATGGTTGGAAAGAACAAAGGTGCCATGCTAACTAGAAATTGATGGGAGGGGGACTCTTTCTTTTGAAATTCAACCAATTTAATATCAATAATAAGAAATGCTAATCAAGATCAAGGACTTCCATTGTGTGTGTTGGAATTGAATGAATTCATTGTATAGATGGTTGATGTACATTGCTTTCACACAATGCAAATAGTTGTTAAGAAGGACACAAAAGACAATTTTCATGGTCATTGCATGAAAGATAGTGCTTCTAAGAAAAAGAGGAGCCTAATTAGCATGAAGTGAATAGAAATCTTCAATATTTACGAAATTAAACCCACATAACATTAAATACAAAAAGCAATTCAAGATGATTGACTCCATTAGTTGATGGAAGTAAACACATTTAGTGTTTTTAATGATGTTTAGACTTGTTTGTTTAAATTCATTTACTGGGGTAGTTTTTGGCATAAATAATGTGATTTTGATGATGATCGTTGTATAAAAAAGCATGGGTGGAAAAGAACAAAGGTTATGCCATGCTAACTAGAAATGATGGGAGGGACTCTTTCTTTTGAAATTCAACCAATTAATATCAATAAGAGAAATGCTAATCAAGATCAAGGACTCCATTGTGTGTTGGAATTGAATGAATTCATTGTATAGATGGTTGATGGACATTGCTTTTCACAATGCAAATAGTTGTTTAAGAAGGACACAAAAGACAATTTCATCGTCATTGCATGAAAGAGATGGTGCTTCTAAGAAAAAAGAGGAGCCTAATTAGCATGAAGTGAATAGAAATCTTCAATATTTACGAATTAAACCCACATAACATTAATACAAAAAAGCAATTCAAGATGATTGACTCCATTAGTTGATGGAAGTAAACACATTTAGTGTTTTATATGATGTTTAGGACTTTTTTGTTTTTAATTCATTTACTGGGTAGTAGTTTAAGGCATAAATGTGATTTTGATGATCAGTGTATAAAAAAAGCATGGTTGGGAAAGAACAAAGGTTGCCATGCTAACTAGAAATGATGGGAGGGACTCTTTCTTTTGAAATTCAAACACCAATTAATAATCAATAAGAAAATGCTAATCAAGATCAAGGACTCCATTGTGGTGTTGGAATTGAATGAATTCATTGTATAGATGGTTGATGTACATTTGCTTTCACAATGCAAAATAGTTGTTAAGAAGACACAAAAGACAATTTCATGGTCATTATTGCATGAAAGATGGTGCTTCTAAGAAAAAGAGGAGCCTAATTAGCATGAAGTGAAGAATAGAAATCTTCAATATTTACGAATTAAACCCACAATCACTTTAATACAAAAAGCAATTCAGATGATTGACTCCATTAGTTGATGGAAGTAAACACATTTAGTGTTTTTAATGATGTTAAGACTTGTTTGTTTTAATTCATTTACTGGGTAGTTTTAGGCATAAATGTGATTTTATGATGATCAGTGTTATAAAAAAGCATGGTTGGAAAAGAACAAAAGGTGCCATGCTAACTAGAAATGATGGGAGGGACACTCTTTCTTTTGAAATTCAAAACCAATTAAATATCAATAAGAAATGCTAATCAAGATCAAGGACTCCATTGTGTGTTTGGAATTGAAGTGAATTCATTGTATAGAATGGTTGAATGTATACATTGCTGCATTTCACAATGCAAATAGTTGTTAAGAAGGACACAAAAGACAATTTCATGGTCATTGCATGAAAAGATGGGTGCATCTAAGAAAAAGAGGAGCCTAATTAGCATGAAGTGAAGAGAAATCTTCAATATTTACGAATTAAAACACATCAACATTAATACAAAAAGCAATTCAAGATGATTGACTCCATTAGTTGATGGAAGTAAAACACATTTAGTGTTTTAATGATGTTATAGACTTGTTTGTTTTAATTCATTTACTGGGTAGTTTAGGCATAAATGTAGATTTTGATGATCAGTGTATAAAAAAGCATGGTTGGAAAGAACAAAGGTGCCATGCTAACTAGAAATGATGGGGAGGGACTCTTTCTTTTTGAAATTCAAACCAATTAATATCAATAAGAAATGCTAATCAAGATCAAGGACTCCATTGTGTGTTGGAATTGAATGAATTCATTGTATAGATGGTTGATGTACAATTGCTTTCACAATGCAAATAGTTGTTAAGAAGGACACAAAAAAGACAATTTCATGGTCATTGCATGAAAGAGATGGTGCTTCTAAGAAAAAGAGGAGCCCTAATTAGCATGAAGTGAATAGAAAATCTTCAATATTTACGAATTAAAACCACATAACATTAATACAAAAAGCAATTCAAGAGATGATTGACTCCATTAGTTGATGGAAGTAAACACATTTAGTGTTTTAATGATGATGTTAGACTTGTTTTGTTTTAATTCATTTACTGGGTAGTTTTAGGCATAAATGTGTATTTTGATGATCAGTGTATAAAAAAGCATGGTTGGAAAGAACAAAAGGTGCCATGCTAACTAGAAATGATGGGGAGGGACTCTTTCTTTTGAAATTCAACCAAATAAATATCAATAAGAAAATGCTAATCAAGATCAAGGACTCCCATTGTGTGTTGGAATTGAATGAATTCATTGTATAGATTGGTTGATGGTACATTGCTTTCACACATGCAAATAGTTGTGTTAAGAAGGACACAAAAGACAATTTCATGGTCATTTGCATGAAAGAGATGGTGCTTCTAAAAAAAAGAGGAAGCCTAATTAGCATGAAGTGAATAGAGAAATCTTCAATATTTACGAATTAAACACACATAACATTAATACAAAAAGCAATTCCAGATATTGATTGACTCCATTAGTTGATGGAAGTAAACACATTTAGTGTTTTTAATGAATGTTTTAGACTTTTGTTTGTTTTAATTCATTTACTGGGTAGTTTAGGCATAAATGTGATTTTGATGATCAGTGTATATAAAAAAGCATGGTTGGAAAAGAACAAAGGTGCCATGCTAACTAGAAAATGATGGGAGGGACTCTTTTCTTTTGAAATTCAACCAATTAATATCAATAAGAAAATGCTAATCAAAGATCAAGGACTCCATTGTGTGTGTTTGGAATTGAATGAATTCATTGTATAGATGGGTTGATGTACATTGCTTTTCACAATGCAAATAGTTGTTTAAGAAGGACACAAAAGACAATTTTCATGGTCATTGCATGAAAGATAGTGCTTCTAAGAAAAAAGGGAGAGCCTAATTAGCATGAAGTGAATAGAAATCTTCAATATTTACGAAATTAAAACCACATAACATTAATACAAAAAAGCAATTTCCAAGATGATTGACTCCATTAGTTGATGGAAGTAAAACACATTTAGTGTTTTAATGATGTTAAGACTTGTTTTTTTTAATTCATTTACTGGGTAGTTTAGGCATAAATGTTTTTGATGATCATGTATAAAAAAGCATTTTGGAATGATCAGGTGCCATACTAAAAAGCATGGTATGGAAAAAACTACAATAAATAAAATAAAGTGCTATGCAAATCACAGGAATTGTGATGGGAATGGAACTCATTTATAGATTTGAAAATTGCTTTTCACAACAAAATAGTTGTTTAAAAAAGGACAATAAGACAATTTCATGGTCAATTAATGAAAGAAGAGAAAAAGGAGAGCCTAATTAGCATGAAGTTGTGTCTTCAAATTTACGAATTGAATAACATTCATTACAAAATAACAATTCCAGATGATTGACTCCATTGGTTGATGGAAGTAAACACATTTATATTTTTTAATAGATTTGTTTAGTTTAATTAATTTGACTGGGACAGTTTTAGGCATAAATTCATTTTTGATGATCATTGTATAAAAAAGCATGGTTGGAAAGAACAAAGGAATGCCTAAAAATAGTTGTTAAGAAGGACACAAAAGACAATTTCATGGTCATTGCATGAAAGATGGTGCTTCTAAGAAAAAGAGGAGCCTAATTAGCATGAAGTGAATAGAAATCTTCAATATTTACGAATTAAACCACATAACATTAATACACAAAAAGCAATTCAAGATGATTGACTCCATTAGTTGATGGAAGTAAGTAAACACATTTAGTGTGTTTTAATGATGTTTAGACTTGTTTGTTTTAATTCATTTACTGGGTAGTTTAGGCATAAATGTGATTTTGATGATCAGTGTATAAAAAAGCATGGTTGGAAAGAACAAAGGTGCCATGCTAACTAGAAATGATGGGAGGGACTCTTTCTTTTGAAATTCAACCAATATTAATATCAATAAGAAATGCTAATCAAGATCAAGGACTCCCATTGTGTGTTGGAATTGAATGAAATTCATTGTATAGATGGTTGATGTACATTGCTTTCACAATGCAAATAGTTGTTAAGAAGGACACAAAAGACAATTTCATTTCATGGTCATTGCATGAAAGATGGTGCTTCTAAGAAAAAGAGGAGCCTAATTAGCATGAAGTGAATAGAAATCTTCAATATTTACGAATTAAACCACATACATTTAATACAAAAAGCAATTCAAGATGATTGACTCCATTAGTTGATGGAAGTAAACACATTTAGTGTTTTAATGATGTTTAAGACTTGTTTGTTTTAATTCATTTACTGGGTAGTTTAGGCATAAATGTGATTTTGATGATCAGTGTATAAAAAAGCATGGTTGGAAAGAAACAAAGGTGCCATGCTAACTAGAAATGATGGGGAGGGACTCTTTTTCTTTTGAAATTCAACCAATTAATATCAATAAGAAATGCTAATCAAGATCAAGGACTCCATTGTGTGTTTGGAATTGAATGAATTTCATTGTATAGATGGTTGATGTACATTGCTTTCACAATGCAAATAGTTGTTAAGAAGGACACAAAAGACAATTTCATGGTCATATGCATGAAAGAAAGTGCTTCTAAGAAAAAGAGGAGCCTAAATTAGCATGAAGTGAAGAGAAATCTTCAATATTTACGACGAATTAAACCACATAACATTAATACAAAAAGCAATTCAAGATGATTGACTCCATTAGTTGATGGAAGTAAACACATTTAGTGTTTTAATGATGTTTAGACTTGTTTGTTTTAATTCATTTACTGGGTAGTTTAGGCATAAATGTGATTTTTGATGATCAGTGTATAAAAAAGCATGGTTGGAAAGAACAAAGGTGCCATGCTAACTAGAAATGATGGGGAGGGACTCTTTCTTTTTTGAAATTCAACCAATTAATATCAATAAGAAATGCTAATCAAGATCAAGGACTCCATTGTGTGTTGGAATTGAATGAATTCATTGTATAGATGGTTGATGTACATTGCTTTTCACAATGCAAATAGTTGTTAAGAAGGACACAAAAGACAATTTCATGGTCATTGCATGAAAGATGGTGCTTCTAAGAAAAAGAGGAGCCTAATTAGCATGAAGTGTGAATAGAAATCTTCAATATTTACGAATTAAACCACATAACATTAATATAAAAAAAGCAATTCAAGATGATTGACTCCATTAGTTGATGGAAGTAAAAACACATTTAGTGTTTTAATGATGTTAAGACTTGTTTGTTTTAATTCATTTACTGGGTAGTTTTAGGCATAAATGTGATTTTGATGATCAGTGTATAAAAAAGCATGGTTGGAAAGAACAAAGGTGCCATGCTAACTAGAAAAATGATGGGAGGGACTCTTTCTTTTGAAATTCAACCAATTAATATCAATAAGAAATGCTAATCAAGATCAAGGACTCCATTGTGTGTTGGAATTGAATGAATTCATTGTATATAGATGGTTGATGTACATTGCTTTCACAATGCAAATAGTTGTTAAGAAGGACACAAAAGACAATTTCATGGTCATTGCATGAAAGATGGTGCTTCTAAGAAAAAAAGAGGAGCCTAATTAGCATGAAGTGAATAGAAATCTTCAATATTTACGAAATAAAACCACATAACATTAATACAAAAAAAGCAATTCAAGATGATTGACTCCATTAGTTTGATGGAAGTAAACACATTTAGTGTTTTAATGATGTTTAGACTTGTTTGTTTTAATTCATTTACTGGGTAGTTTAGGCATAAATGTGATTTTGATGATCAGTGTATAAAAAAGCATGGTTGGAAAGAACAAAGGTGCCATGCTAACTAGAAATGATGGGAGGGACTCTTTCTTTTGAAATTCAACCAATTAATATCAATAAGAAATGCTAATCAAGATCAAGGACTCCATTGTGTGTTGGAATTGAATGAATTCATTGTATAGATGGTTGATGTACATTGCTTTCACAATGCAAAATAGTTGTTAAGAAGGACACAAAAGACAATTTCATGGTCATTGCATGAAAGATGGTGCTTCTAAGAAAAAGAGAGGAGCCTAATTAGCATGAAGTGAAGAGAAATCTTCAATATTTACGAATTAAACCACATAACATTAATACAAAAAAGCAAATTCAAGATGATTGACTCCATTAGTTGATGGAAGTAAACACATTTAGTGTTTTAATGATGTTAAGACTTGTTTTGTTTTAATTCATTTACTGGGTAGTTTAGGCATAAATGTGATTTTGATGATCAGTGTATAAAAAAGCATGGTTGGAAAGAAACAAAGGTGCCATGCTAACTAGAAATGATGGGAGGGGACTCTTTCTTTTGAAATTCAACCAATTAATATCAATAAGAAATGCTAATCAAGATCAAGGACTCCATTGTGTGTTGGAATTGAATGAATTCATTGTATAGATGGTTGATGTACATTGCTTTCACAATGCAAATAGTTGTTAAGAAGGACACAAAAGACAATTTTTCATGGTCATTGCATGAAAGATGGTGCTTCTAAAGAAAAAGAGGAGCCTAATTAGCATGAAGTGAAGAGAAATCTTCAATATTTACGAATTAAAACCACATAACTTTAATACAAAAAGCAATTCAAGATGATTGACTCCATTAGTTGATGGAAGTAAACACATTTAGTGTTTTAATGATGTTAAGACTTGTTTGTTTTTAATTCATTTACTGGGTAGTTTAGGCATAAATGTGATTTTGATGATCAGTGTATAAAAAAGCATGGTTGGAAAGAACAAAGGTGCCATGCTAACTAGAAATGATGGGAGGGACTCTTTTTTTTTGAAATTCAACCAATTAATATCAATAAGAAATGCTAATCAAGATCAAGGACTCCATTTTGTGTGTTGGAATTGAATGAATTCATTGTATAGATGGTTGGTTGATGTACATTGCTTTTCACAATGCAAATAGTTGTTAAGAAGGACACAAAAGACAATTTCATGGTCATTGCATGAAAGATGGTGCTTCTAAGAAAAAAGAGGAGCCCTAATTAGCATGAAGTGAATAGAAATCTTCAATATTTACGAATTAAAAACCACATAACATTAATACAAAAAGCAATTCAAGATGATTGACTCCATTAGTTGATGGAAGTAAACACATTTAGTGTTTTTAATGATGTTTTAGACTTGTTTGTTTTAATTCATTTACTGGGTAGTTTAGGCATAAATGTGATTTTGATGATCAGTGTATATAAAAAAGCATGGTTTGGAAAGAACAAAGGTGCCATGCTAACTAGAAAATGATGGGAGGGACTCTTTCTTTTTGAAATTCAACCAATTAATATCAATAAGAAATGCTAATCAAGATCAAGGACTCCATTGTGTGTTGGAATTGAATGAATTCATTGTATATGGATGGTTGATGTACATTGCTTTCACAATGCAAATAGTTGTTAAGAAGGACACAAAAGACAATTTCATGGTCATTGCATGAAAGATGGTGCTTCTAAGAAAAAAGAGGAGCCTAATTAGCATGAAGTGAAGAGAAATCTTCAATATTTACGAAATTTAAAACCACATAACATTAATATACAAAAAGCAATTCCAGATGATTGACTCCATTAGTTGATGGAAGTAAACACATTTAGTGTTTTTAATGATGTTTAGACTTTGTTTGTTTTAATTCATTTACTACTGGGTAGTTTAGGCATAAATGTGATTTTGATGATCAGTGTATATAAAAAAGCATGGTTGGAAAAAGAACAAAGGTGCCATGCTAACTAGAAATGATGGGAGGGACTCTTTCTTTTTTGAAATTCAACCAATTAATATCAATAAGAAATGCTAATCAAGATCAAGGACTCCATTGTGTGTGTGTTGGAATTTGAATGAATTCATTGTATAGATGGTTGATGTACATTGCTTTTCACAATGCAAATATAGTTTGTTTAAGAAGGACACAAAAGACAATTTCATGGTCATTGCATGAAAGATGGTGCTTCTAAGAAAAAGAGAGAGAGCCTAATTAGCATGAAGTGAAGAGAAAATCTTCAATATTTACGAATTTAAACCACATAACATTAATACAAAAAGCAATTCAAGATGATTGACTCCATTAGTTGATGGAAAGTAAACACATTTAGTGTTTTAATGATGTTTAAGACTTGTTTTTGTTTTAATTCATTTTACTGGGTAGTTTAGGCATAAATGTGATTTTGATGATCAGTGTATAAAAAAGCATGGTTGGAAAGAACAAAGGTGCCATGCTAACTAGAAATGATGGGAGGGACTCTTTCTTTTGAAATTCAACCAATTAATATCAATAAGAAATGCTAATCAAGATCAAGGACTCCATTGTGTGTTGGAAATTGAATGAATTCATTGTATAGATGGTTGATGTACATTGCTTTCACAATGCAAATAGTTGTTAAGAAGGACACACAAAAGACAATTTCATGGTCATTGCATGCATGAAAGATGGTGCTTCTAAGAAAAAGAGGAGCCTAATTAGCATGAAGTGAAGAGAAATCTTTCAATATTTACGAATTAAACCACATAACATTAATACAAAAAGCAATTCAAGATGATTGACTCCATTAGTTGATGGAAGTAAACACATTTAGTGTTTTTTAATGATGTTAAGACTTGTTTGTTTTAATTCATTTACTGGGTGGGTTTTTAGGCATAAATGTGATTTTGATGATCAGTGTATAAAAAAAGCATGGTTGGAAAGAACAAAGGTGCCATGCTAACTAGAAATGATGGGAGGGACTCTTTCTTTTGAAATTCAACCAATTAATATCAATAAGAAATGCTAATCAAGATCAAGGACTCCATTGTGTGTTGAATTGAATTTGAATGAATTCATTGTATAGATGGTTGATGTACATTGCTTTTTCACAATGCAAATAGTTTGTTAAGAAGGACACAAAAGACAATTTCACATGGTCATTGCATGAAAGATGGTGCTTCTCTAAGAAAAAGAGGAGCCTAATTAGCATGAAGTGAAAGAGAAATCTTCAATATATTTACGAATTAAACCACCACATAACATTAAATAAAAAAAAAGCAATTCAAGATGATTGACTCCATTAGTTGATGGAAGTAAACACATTTAGTGTTTTAATGATGTTAAGACTTGTTTGTTTTAATTCATTTTTACTGGGTAGTTTAGGCATAAATGTGATTTTTTGATGATCAGTGTATAAAAAAGCATGGGTTGGAAAGAACAAAGGTGCCATGCTAACTAGAAATGATGGGAGGGACTCTTTCTTTTGAAATTCAACCAATTAAATATCAATAAGAAATGCTAATCAAGATCAAGGACTCCATTGTGTGTTGGAATTGAATGAATTCATTGTATAGATGGTTGATGTACATTGCTTTTCACAATGCAAATAGTTGTTAAGAAGGACACAAAAGACAATTTCATGGTCATTGCATGAAAGATGGTGCTTCTAAGAAAAAAGAGGAGCCTAATTAGCATGAAGTGAAGAGAAATCTTCAATATTTACGAATTAAACCACATCACATTACATTAATACAAAAAGCAATTCCAGATGATTGATTGACATCCATTAGTTGATGGAAGTAAACACATTTAGTGTTTTTTAATGATGTTTAGACTTGTTTGTTTTAATTCATTTACTGGGTAGTTTAGGCATAAATGTGATTTTTGATGATCAGTGTATAAAAAAAGCATGGTTGAAAAAGAACAAAGGTGCCATGCTAACTAGAAATGATGGGAGGGACTCTTTCTTTTGAAATTCAACCAATTAATATCAATAAGAAATGCTAATCAAGATCAAGGACTCCATTGTGTGTTGGAATTGAATGAATTCATTGTATATAGATGGTTGATGTACATTGCTTTCACAATGCAAATAGTTGTTAAGAAGGACACAAAAGACAATTTCATGGTCATTGCATTGCATGAAAGATGGTGCTTCTAAGAAAAAGAGGAGCCTAATTAGCATGAAGTGAAGAGAAATCTTCAATATTTACGAATTAAACCACATAACATTAATACAAAAAGCAATTCAAGATGATTGACTCCATTAGTTGATGGAAGTAAACACATTTAGTGTTTTAATGATGTTAAGACTTTTTTGTTTTAATTCATTTACTGGGTAGTTTAGGCATAAATGTGATTTTGATGATCAGTGTATAAAAAAGCATGGTTGGAAAGAACAAAGGTGCCATGCTAACTAGAAAAATGATGGGAGGGGGACTCTTTCTTTTGAAATTCAACCAATTAATATCAATAAGAAATGCTAATCAAGATCAAGGACTCCATTGTGTGTTGGAATTGAATGAATTCATTGTATAGATGGTTGATGTACATTGCTTTCACAATGCAAAATAGTTGTTAAGAAGGACACAAAAGACAATTTCATGGTCATTGCATGAAAGAGATGGTGCTTCTAAGAAAAAGAGGAGCCTAATTAGCATGAAGTGAAAGAGAAATCTTCAATATTTACGAATTAAACCACATAAACATTAATAAAAAAAGCAATTCAAGAGATGATTGACTCCATTAGTTGATGGAAGTAAACACATTTAGTGTTTTTAATGATGTTAAGACTTGTTTGTTTTAATTCATTTACTGGGGTAGTTTAGGCATAAATGTGATTTTGATGATCAGTGTATAAAAAAGCATGGTTGGAAAGAACAAAGGTGCCATGCTAACTAGAAATGATGGGGGAGGGAGGGACTCTTTTCTTTTGAAAATTCAACCAATTAATATCAATAAGAAATGCTAATCAAGATCAAGGACTCCATTGTGTGTGTTGGAATTGAATGAATTCATTGTATAGATGGTTGATGTACATTGCTTTCACAATGCAAATAGTTGTTAAGAAGGACACACAAAAGACAATTTCATGGTCATTGCATGCATGAAAGATGGTGCTTCTAAGAAAAAAGAGGAGCCTAATTAGCATGAAGTGAAGAGAAATCTTCAATATTTACGAATTAAACCACATAACATTAATACAAAAAAGCAATTTCAAGATGATTGACTCCATTAGTTGATGGAAGTAAACACATTTAGTGTTTTAATGATGTTAAGACTTGTTTGTTTTTAATTCATTTACTGGGTAGTTTAGGCATAAATGTGATTTTGATGATCAGTGTATAAAAAAGCATGGTTGGAAAGAACAAAGGTGCCATGCATGCTAACTAGAAATGATGGGGAGAGGGACTCTTTCTTTTGAAATTCAACCAATTAATATCAATAAGAAATGCTAATCAAGATCAAGGACTCCATTGTGTGTGTTGGAATTGAATGAATTCATTGTATAGATGGTTGATGTACATTGCTTTCACAATGCAAATAGTTGTTTAAGAAAGAAGGACACAAAAGACAATTTCATGGTCATTGCATTGCATGAAAGAAAGATGGTGCTTCTAAGAAAAAGAGGAGCCTAATTAGCATGAAGTGAAAGAGAAATCTTCAATATTTACGAATTTTAAACCACATAACATTAATACAAAAAAAGCAATTCAAGATGATTGACTCCATTAGTTGATGATGGAAGTAAACACATTTAGTGTTTTAATGATGATGTTAAGACTTGTTTGTTTTAATTTCATTTACTGGGGTAGTTTTAGGCATAAATGTGATTTTGATGATCAGTGTGTATAAAAAAGCATGGTTTGGAAAGAAACAAAGGTGCCATGCTAACTAGAAATGATGGGAGGGGACTCTTTCTTTTGAAAATTCAACCAATTAATAATATCAATAAGAAATGCTAATCAAGATCAAGGACTCCATTGTGTGTTGGAATTGAATGAATTCATTGTATAGATGGTTGATGTACATTGCTTTCACAATGCAAATAGTTGTTAAGAAGGACACAAAAGAACAATTTCATGGTCATTGCATGAAAGATGGTGCTTCTAAGAAAAAGAGGAGCCCTAATTAGCATGAAGAAGAGAAATCTTCAATATTTACGAAAATTAAAACCACATAACTTTTAATACAAAAAGCAATTCAAGATGATTGACTCCATTAGTTGATGGAAGTAAACACATTTAGTGTTTTAATGATGTTTTAGACTTGTTTGTTTTAATTCATTTACTGGGTAGTTTAGGCATAAATGTGATTTTGATGATCAGTGTATAAAAAAAGCATGGTTGGAAAGAACAAAGGTGCCATGCTAACTAGAAAATGATGGGAGGGACTCTTTCTTTTGAAAATTCAACCAATTAATATCAATAAGAAATGCTAATCAAGATCAAGGACTCCATTGTGTGTTGGAAATTGAATGAATTCATTGTATAGAGATGTGTTGATGTACATTGCTTTCACAATGCAAAAATAGTTGTTAAGAAGGACACAAAAGACAATTTCATGGTCATTGCATGAAAGATGGTGCTTCTAAGAAAAAGAGGAGCCTAATTAGCATGAAGTGAAGAGAAATCTTCAATATTTACGAATTTAAACCACATCACTTTTAATACAAAAAGCAATTCAAGATGATTGACTCCATTAGTTGATGGAAGTAAACACATTTAGTGTTTTAATGATGTTTAGACTTGTTTTGTTTTAATTCATTTACTGGGTAGTTTAGGCATAAATGTGATTTTTGATGATCAGTGTAAAAAAAAAAAGCATGGTTGGAAAGAACAAAGGTGCCATGCTAACTAGAAATGATGGGAGGGACTCTTTCTTTTGAAATTCAAACCAATTAATATCAATAAGAAATGCTAATCAAGATCAAGGACTCCATTGTGTGTTGGAATTGAATGAATTCATTGTATAGATGGTTGATGTACATTGCTTTCACAATGCAAATATAGTTGTTAAGAAGGACACAAAAGACAATTTTCATGGTCATTGCATGAAAGATGGTGCTTCTAAGAAAAAAGAGGAGCCTAATTAGCATGAAGTGAAGAGAAATCTTCAATATTTACGAATTTAAACCACATAACATTAATACAAAAAAGCAATTCAAGATGATTGACTCCATTAGTTGATGGAAGTAAAAACACATTTAGTGTGTTTTAATGATGTTAAGACTTGTTTGTTTTAATTCATTTACTGGGTAGTTTAGGCATAAAATGTGATTTTGATGATCAGTGTATAAAAAAAAAGCATGGTTGGAAAGAACAAAGGTGCCATGCTAACTAGAAATGATGGGAGGGACTCTTTCTTTTGAAATTCAACCAATTAATATCAATAAGAAATGCTAATCAAGATCAAGGACTCCATTGTGTGTTGGAATTGAATGAATTCATTGTATAGATGGTTGATGTACATTGCTTTCACAATGCAAATAGTTGTTAAGAAGGACACAAAAGACAATTTCATGGTCATTGCATGAAAGATGGTGCTTCTCTAAGAAAAAAGAGGAGCCTAATTAGCATGAAGTGAAAGAGAAATCTTCAATATTTACGAATTAAACACACATAACATTAATACAAAAAGCAATTCAAGATGATTGACTCCATTAGTTGATGGAAGTAAACACATTTAGTGTTTTTTTAATGATGTTAAGACTTGTTTGTTTGTTTTAATTCATTTACTGGGTAGTTTAGGCATAAATGTGATTTTGATGATCAGTGTATAAAAAAGCATGGTTGGAAAGAACAAAGGTGCCATGCTAACTAGAAATGATGGGAGGGACTCTTTCTTTTGAAATTCAAACCAATTAATATCAATAAGAAATGCTAATCAAGATCAAGGACTCCATTGTGTGTTGGAATTGAATGAATTCATTGTATAGATGGTTGATGTACATTGCTTTCACAATGCAAATAGTTGTTGTTAAGAAGGACACAAAAGACAATTTCATGGTCATTGCATGAAAGATGGTGCTTCTAAGAAAAAGAGGAGCTAATTAGCATGAAGTGTGAAGAGAAATCTTCTTCAATATTTACGAATTAAACCACATAACTTTTAATACAAAAAGCAATTCCAGATGATTGACTCCATTAGTTGATGGAAGTAAACACACATTTAGTGTTTTAATGATGTTAAGACTTGTTTTTGTTTTTTTAATTCATTTTTACTGGGTAGTTTAGGCATAAATGTGATTTTGATGATCAGTGTATAAAAAAAGCATGGTTGGAAAGAACAAAGGTGCCATGCTAACTAGAAATGATGGGAGGGACTCTTTCTTTGAAAAATTCAACCAATTAATATCAATAAGAAATGCTAATCAAGATCAAGGACTCCATTGTGTGTGTGTTGGAATTGAATGAATTCATTGTATAGATGGTTTGATGTACATTGCTTTCACAATGCAAATAGTTGTTAAGAAGGACACAAAAGACAATTTCATGGTCATTGCATGAAAGATGGTGCTTCTAAGAAAAAGAGGAGCCTAATTAGCAATGAAGTGAAGAGAAATCTTCAATATTTTACGAAATTAAACCACATAACTTTAATACAAAAAGCAATTCAAGATGATTGACTCCATTAGTTGATGGAAGTAAACACATTTAGTGTTTTAATGATGTTTAAGACTTGTTTGTTTTAATTCATTTACTGGGTAGTTTAGGCATAAATGTGATTTTTGATGATCAGTGTGTATAAAAAAAGCATGGTTGGAAAGAACAAAGGTGCCATGCTAACTAGAAATGATGGGAGGGACTCTCTTTCTTTTGAAATTTCAACCAATTAATATCAATAAGAAATGCTAATCAAGATCAAGGACTCCATTGTGTGTTGGAATTGAATGAAATTCATTGTATAGATGGTTGATGTACATTGCTTTCACAATGCAAATAGTTGTTAAGAAGGACACAAAAGACAAATTTCATGGTCATTGCATGAAAGATGGTGCTTCTAAGAAAAAAAGAGGAGCCTAATTAGCATGAAGTGAAGTGAAATCTTCAATATTTACGAATTAAACCACATAACATTAATACAAAAAGCAATTCAAGATGATTGACTCCATTAGTTGATGGAAGTAAACACATTTAGTGTTTTAATGATGTTAAGACTTGTTTGTTTTAATTCATTTACTGGGTAGTTTAGGCATAAATGTGATTTTTGATGATCAGTGTATAAAAAAGCATGGTTGGAAAGAACAAAGGTGCCATGCTAACTAGAAATGATGGGAGGGACTCTTTCTTTTGAAATTCAACCAATTAATATCAATAAGAAATGCTAATCAAGATCAAGGACTCCATTGTGTGTTGGAATTGAATGAATTCATTGTATAGATGGTTGATGTACATTGCTTTCACAATGCAAATAGTTGTTAAGAAGGACACAAAAGACAATTTCATGGTCATTGCATGAAAGATGGTGCTTCTAAGAAAAAAAAGAGGAGCCTAATTAGCATGAAGTGAAGAGAAATCTTCAATATTTACGAATTAAAAACACACATAACATTAATACAAAAAGCAATTCAAGATGATTGACTCCATTAGTTGATGGAAGTAGTAAACACATTTAGTGTTTTAATGATGTTAAGACTTGTTTGTTTTTAATTCATTTACTGGGTAGTTTAGGCATAAATGTGATTTTGATGATGATCAGTGTATAAAAAAGCATGGTTGGAAAGAACAAAGGTGCCATGCTAACTAGAAATGATGGGAGGGACTCTTTCTTTTGAAATTCAACCAATTAATATCAATAAGAAATGCTAATCAAGATCAAGGACTCCATTGTGTGTTGGGAATTGAATGAATTCATTGTATAGATGGTTGATGATGTACATTGCTTTCACAATGCAAATAGTTGTTAAGAAGGACACAAAAGACAATTTCATGGTCATTGCATGAAAGATGGTGCTTCTAAGAAAAAGAGGAGCCTAATTAGCATGAAGTGAAGTGAAGAGAAATCTTCAATATTTACGAAATTAAAACCACATAACATTAATACAAAAAGCAATTCAAGATGATTGACTCCATTAGTTGATGATGGAAGTAAACACATTTAGTGTTTTTAATGATGTTTAGACTTGTTTTTTTTTTTTAATTCATTTACTGGGTAGTAGTTAGGCATAAATGTGATGATTTTGATGATCAGTGTATAAAAAAGCATGGTTGGAAAGAACAAAGGTGCCATGCTAACTAGAAATGATGGGAGGGACTCTTTCTTTTGAAATTCAACCAATTAATATCAATAAGAAATGCTAATCAAGATCAAGGACTCCATTGTGTGTTGGAATTGAATGAATTCATTGTATATAGATGGTTGATGTACATTGCTTTTCACAATGCAAATAGTTGTTGTTAAGAAGGACACAAAAGACAATTTCATGGTCATTGCATGAAAGATGGTGCTTCTAAGAAAAAAGAGGAGCCTAATTAGCATGAAGTGAAGAGAAATCTTCAATATTTACGAACGAATTAAAACACACATACATTTAATACAAAAAGCAATTCAAGATGATTGACTCCATTATTAGTTGATGGAAGTAAACACATTTAGTGTTTTAATGATGTTAAGACTTGTTTGTTTTAATTCATTTACTGGGTAGTTTAGGCATAAATGTGATTTTGATGATCAGTGTATAAAAAAGCATGGTTGGAAAGAACAAAGGTGCCATGCTAACTAGAAATGATGGGAGGGACTCTTTCTTTTGAAATTCAACCAATTAATATCAATAAGAAATGCTAATCAAGATCAAGGGACTCCATTGTGTGTTGGAATTGAATGAATTCATTGTATAGATGGTTGATGTACATTGCTTTCACAATGCAAATAGTTGTTAAGAAGGACACAAAAGACAATTTCATGGTCATTGCATGAAAGATGGTGCTTCTAAGAAAAAGAGGAGCCTAATTAGCATGAAGTGAAGAGAAATCTTCAATATTTACGAATTAAACCACATAACATTTATACAAAAAGCAATTCAAGATGATTGACTCCATTAGTTGATGGAAGTAAACACATTTTAGTGTTTTAATGATGTTAAGACTTGTTTTGTTTTAATTCATTTACTGGGTAGTTTAGGGCATAAATGTGATTTTGATGATCAGTGTATAAAAAAGCATGGTTGGAAAGAACAAAGGTGCCATGCTAACTAGAAATGATGATGGGAGGGACTCTTTCTTTTGAAATTCAACCAATTAATATCAATAAGAAATGCTAATCAAGATCAAGGACTCCATTGTGTGTTGGAATTGAATGAATTCATTGTATAGATGGTTGATGTACATTGCTTTCACAATGCAAATAGTTGTTAAGAAGGACACAAAAGACAATTTTCATGGTCATTGCATGAAAGATGGTGCTTCTTCTAAGAAAAAGAGGAGCCTAATTAGCATGAAGTGTGAAGAGAAATCTTCAATATTTACGAATTTAAACCACATAACATTAATACAAAAAGCAATTCAAGATGATTGACTCCATTAGTTGATGGAAGTAAACACATTTAGTGTTTTAATGATGTTTAAGACTTGTTTTTGTTTTAATTCATTTACTGGGTAGTTTAGGCATAAATGTGATTTTGATGATCAGTGTATAAAAAAGCATGGTTGGAAAGAACAAAGGTGCCATGCTAACTAGAAATGATGGGAGGGACTCTTTCTTTTGAAATTCAACCAATTAATATCAATAAGAAATGCTAATCAAGATCAAGGACTCCATGTGTGTGTTGGAATTGAATGAAATTCATTGTATAGATGGTTTGATGTACATTGCTTTCACAATGCAAATAGTTGTTAAGAAGGACACAAAAGACAATTTCATGGTCATTGCATGAAAGATGGTGTGCTTCTAAGAAAAAGAGGAGCCTAATTAGCATGAAGTGAAGAGAAATCTTCAATATTTACGAATTTAACCACATAACATTAATACAAAAAAGCAATTCAAGATGATTGACTCCATTAGTTGATGGAAGTAAACACATTTAGTGTGTTTTAATGATGTTAAGACTTTGTTTGTTTTAATTCATTTACTGGGTAGTTTAGGCATAAATGTGATTTTGATGATCAGTGTATAAAAAAAGCATGGTTGGAAAGAACAAAGGTGCCATGCTAACTAGAAATGATGGGAGGGACTCTTTTCTTTTGAAATTCAACCAATTAATATCAATAAGAAATGCTAATCAAGATCAAGGACTCCATTGTGTGTTGGAATTGAATGAATTCATTGTATAGATGGTTGATGTACATTGCTTTCACAATGCAAAATAGTTGTTAAGAAGGACACAAAAGACAATTTCATGGTCATTGCATGAAAGATGGTGCTTCTAAGAAAAAAGAGGAGCCTAATTAGCATGAAGTGAGTGAAGAGAAATCTTCAATATTTACGAAAAAAACCACATCACATTAATACAAAAAGCAATTCAAGATGATTGACTCCATTAGTTGATGGAAGTAAACACATTTAGTGTTTTAATGATGTTAAGACTTGTTTGTTTGTTTTAATTCATTTACTGGGTAGTTTAGGCATAAATGTGATTTTGATGATCAGTGTATAATAAAAAGCATGGTTGGAAAGAACAAAGGTGCCATGCTAACTAGAAATGATGGGAGGGACTCTTTCTTTTTTGAAATTCAACCAATTAATATCAATAAGAAATGCTAATCAAGATCAAGGACTCCATTGTGTGTTGGAATTGAATGAATTCATTCATTGTATAGATGGTTGATGTACATTGCTTTCACAATGCAAATAGTTGTTAAGAAGGACACAAAAGACAATTTCATGGTCATTGCATGAAAGATGGTGCTTCTACTATTTCTAAAAAAAGAGGAGCCTAATTAGCATGAAGTGAAGAGAAAATCTTCAATATTTACGAATTAAACCACATAACATTAATACAAAAAGCAATTCAAGATGATTGACTCCATTAGTTGATGGAAGTAAACACATTTAGTGTTTTAATGATGTTAAGACTTGTTTGTTTTAATTCATTTACTGGGTAGTTTTAGGCATAAATGTGATTTTTGATGATCAGTGTATAAAAAAAGCATGGTTGGAAAGAACAAAGGTGCCATGCTAACTAGAAATGATGGGGGAGGGACTCTTTCTTTTGAAATTCAACCAATTAATATCAATAAGAAATGCTAATCAAGATCAAGGACTCCATTGTGTGTTGGAATTGAATGAATTCATTGTATAGATGGTTGATGTACATTGCTTTCACAATGCAAATAGTTGTTAAGAAGGACACAAAAGACAATTTCATGGTCATTGCATGAAAAGATGGTGCTTCTAAGAAAAAAGAGGAGCCTAATTAGCATGAAGTGAATAGAAATCTTCAATATTTACGAATTAAACCACATAACACTTTTTAATACAAAAAAGCAATTCAAGATGATTGACTCCATTAGTTGATGGAAGTAAACACATTTAGTGTTTTAATGATGTTAAGACTTGTTTGTTTTAATTCATTTACTGGGTAGTTTAGGCATAAATGTGATTTTGATGATCAGTGTATATAAAAAAGCATGGTTGGAAAGAACAAAGGTGCCATGCTAACTAGAAATGATGGGAGGGACTCTTTCTTTTGAAATTCAACCAATTAATATCAATAAGAAATGCTAATCAAGATCAAGGACTCCATTGTGTGTTGGAATTGAATGAATTCATTGTATATAGATGGTTGATGTACATTGCTTTCACAATGCAAATAGTTGTTAAGAAGGACACAAAAGACAATTTCATGGTCATTGCATGAAAGATGGTGCTTCTAAGAAAAAAGAGGAGCCTAATTAGCATGAAGTGAATAGAAATCTTCAATATTTACGAATTAAACCACATAACATTTAATACAAAAAAGCAATTCAAGATGATTGACTCCATTAGTTGATGGAAGTAAACACATTTAGTGTGTTTTAATAATGATGTTAAGACTTGTTTGTTTTAATTCATTTACTGGGTAGTTTAGGGCATAAATGTGATTTTGATGATCAGTGTATAAAAAAAGCATGGTTGGAAAGAACAAAGGTGCCATGCTAACTAGAAATGATGGGAGGGACTCTTTTTTTTTGAAATTCAACCAATTAATATCAATAAGAAATGCTAATCAAGATCAAGGACTCCATTGTGTGTTGGAATTGAATGAATTCATTGTATAGATGGTTGATGTACATTGCTTTCACAATGCAAATAGTTGTTAAGAAGGACACAAAAGACAATTTCATGGTCATTGCATGAAAGATGGTGCTTCTAAGAAAAAGAGGAGCCTAATTAGCATGAAGTGAAGAGAAATCTTCAATATTTACGAATTAAACCACATAACATTAATACAAAAAGCAATTCAAGATGATTGACTCCATTAGTTGATGGAAGTAAACACATTTTGTTTTTTAATGATGTTAAGACTTGTTTGTTTTAATTCATTTACTGGGTAGTTTAGGCATAAATGTGATTTTGATGATCAGTGTATAAAAAAGCATGGTTGGAAAGAACAAAGGTGCCATGCTAACTAGAAATGATGGGAGGGACTCTTTCTTTTGAAATTCAACCAATTAATATCAATAAGAAATGCTAATCAAGATCAAGGACTCCATTGTGTGTTGGAATTGAATGAATTCATTGTATAGATGGTTGATGTACATTGCTTTCACAATGCAAATAGTTGTTAAGAAGGACACAAAAGAGACAATTTCATGGTCATTGCATGAAAGATGGTGCTTCTAAGAAAAAGAGGAGCCTAATTAGCATGAAGTGAATAGAAATCTTCAATATTTACGAATTAAACCACATAAAACATTAATACAAAAAAGCAATTCAAGATGATTGACTCCATTAGTTGATGGAAGTAAACACACATTAGTGTTTTAATGATGTTTAGACTTGTTTGTTTTAATTCATTTTACTGGGTAGTTTTTAGGCATAAAATGTGATTTTGATGATCAGTGTATAAAAAAAGCATGGGTTGGAAAGAACAAAGGTGCCATGCTAACTAGAAATGATGGGAGGGACTCTTTTCTTTTGAAATTCAACCAATTAATATCAATAAGAAATGCTAATCAAGATCAAGGACTCCATTGTGTGTTGGAATTTGAATGAATTCATTGTATAGATGGTTGATGTACATTGCTTTCACAATGCAAATAGTTGTTAAGAAGGACACAAAAGACAATTTCATGGTCATTGCATGAAAGATGGTGCTTCTAAGAAAAAGAGGAGGAGCCTAATTAGCATGAAGTGAATAGAAATCTTCAATATTTACGAAATTAAACCACATAACATTAATACAAAAAGCAATTCAAGATGATGACTCCATTAGTAATGGAAGTAAACACATTTAGTGTTTTAAATGAAAGATTTGTTTGTTTTAAATCATTTACTGGGTAGTTTAGGCATAAATGCATCAATTATAAAAAAAGCATGGTTTGGAAAGAACAAAGGTGCCATGCTAACTAGAAATGATGGAGGGACTCCTTTCTTTTGAAATTCAACCAATTAATATCAATAAGAAAATCAAGATCAACATTGTGTGTGGAATTGAAATGAATTTCATTGTATAGATATTGTACATTGCTTTCACAATGCAAATAGTTGTTATTGAAGGACAAAAAGACAATTTCAAGTCATTGCATGAAAGATGGTGCTTCATAAGAAAAAGAAAGCCTAATTACATTTAGTGTTCTTCAATATGACAATTTAATTAAAACACATGATGTTACAAAAAGCAAGGATGGATGGTTTGATGGGAAGTAAAACACATTTAGTGTTTTTATGATGGTAAGACATAATTCATTTACTGGGTAGTTTAGGCATAAAATGTGATTTTGATGATCAGTGTATAAAAAAAGCATGGTTGGAAAGAACAAAGGTGCCATGCTAACTAGAAAATGATGGGAGGGACTCTTCTTTCTTTTGAAAATTCAACCAATTAATATCAATAAGAAATGCTAATCAAGATCAAGGACTCCATTGTGTGTTGGAAATTGAATGAATTCATTGTATAGATGGTTGATGTACATTGCTTTCACAATGCAAAATAGTTGTTAATGAAGGACACAAAAGACAATTTCATGGTCATTGCATGAAAGATGGTGCATCTAAGAAAAAGAGGAGCCTAATTAGCATGAAGTGAATAGAAATCTTCAATATTTACGAATTTTAAACCACATCACTTTAATACAAAAAGCAATTCCAGATGATTGACTCCATTAGTTGATGGAAGTAAAACACATTTAGTGTTTTAATGATGTTAAGACTTGTTTGTTTTAATTCATTTACTGGGTAGTTTAGGCATAAATGTGATTTTTGATGATCAGTGTATAAAAAAAGCATGGTTGGAAAGAACAAAGGTGCCATGCTAACTAAAAATGATGGAGGGACTCTTTCTTTTGAAATTCAACCAATTAATATCAATAAGAAATGCTAATCAAGATCAAGGACTCCATTGTGTGTTGGAATTGAAATGAATTCATTGTATAGATGGTTGATGTAACATTGCTTTCACAATGCAAATAGTTGTTAAGAAGGACACAAAAGACATTTTCATGGTCATTGCATGAAAGATGGTGCTTCTAAGAAAAAGAGGAGCCTAATTAGCATGAAGTGAATAGAAATCTTCAATATTTACGAATTAAACCACATAACATTAATACAAAAAAGCAATTCAAGATGATTGACTCCATTAGTTGATGGAAGTAAAAACACATTTAGTGTGTTTTAATGATGTTAAGACTTGTTTGTTTTAATTCATTTACTGGGGTAGTTTAGGCATAAATGTGATTTTGATGATCAGTGTATAAAAAAAAGCATGGTTGGAAAGAACAAAGGTGCCATGCTAACTAGAAATGATGGGAGGGACTCTTTCTTTTGAAAATTCAACCAATTAATATCAATAAGAAATGCTAATCAAGATCAAGGACTCCATTGTGTGTTGGAATTTGAATGAATTCATTGTATAGATGGTTGATGTACATTGCTTTCACAATGCAAATAGTTGTTAAGAAGGACACAAAAGACAATTTCATGGTCATTGCATGAAAAGATGGTGCTTCTAAGAAAAAGAGGAGCCTAATTAGCATGAGAGTGAATAAGAAAGCTCTTCAATATTTACGAATTAAACCACATAACATTAATACAAAAAGCAATTCAAGATGATTGACTCCATTTAGTTGATGGAAGTAAACACATTTAGTGTTTTAATGATGTTTAAGACTTGTTTGTTTTAATTCATTTACTGAGGTAGTTTAGGCATAAATGTGATTTTTGATGATCAGTGTATAAAAAAAGCATGGTCTTGGAAAAGAACAAAGGTGCCATGCTAACTAGAAATGATGGGAGGGACTCTTTCTTTTGAAATTCAACCAATTAATATCAATAAAGAAATGCTAAATCAAGATCAAGGACTCCATTGTTGTGTTGGAAATTGAATGAATTCATCATTGTATAGATGGTTGTTGATACATTGCTCTTTCACAATGCAAATAGTTTGTTAAGAAGGACACACAAAGACGAATTTCATGGTCATTGCATGAAAGATAGATGTGCATCTAAGTAAAAAAGAGGAGCCTAAATTAGCATGAAGTGTGAATAGAGAATCTTCTATATTTACGAATTGTAAACCACATCAACATTAATACGAAAAAGCAATTCCAGATGATTGACTCCTCATTAAGTTGATGGAGTGTAAACACATTTATTCGTTTTTTATGGTTGTCTTAGAGACTTGTTTTGTTTTAATTCATGTAACTGGTGTGCGATTCTGGCTTAAAATGTTATTTTGATGACTCAGTCGTATTAAGATGTAAGAGGTTGGACAGAATAAAAGCGTGCGCATTCTAACTACATATATGATGGGACGTTGACTCTTTCTTTTGAAAATTCAACCAGATGATATCCAATAGAAATGCT
>JBAPLH010002218.1:0-17970 GCA_037897445.1 Ceriops zippeliana
ATGGACATTGCTTCACAATGCAAATAGGTTAAGAAGGACACAAAAGACAATTTCATGGTCATTGCATGAAAGATAGTGCTTCTAAGAAAAAGAGGACCTAATTAGCATGAAGTGAATAGAAAGCTTCAATATTTACGAATTGACCACATAACATTAATACAAAAAGCAATTCAAGAATGATTATTAGGAAGTAAACACATTTAGTGTTTTAATGATGTTTAGACTTGTTTGTTTTAATTCATTTACTGGGTAGTTTCAGCATAAATGTGACTTTGATGATCAGTGTATAAAAAAGCATGGTTGGAAAGAACAAAGGTGCCATGCTAACTACAAATGATGGGAGGGACTCTTTATTTTGAAATTCAACCAATTAATATCAATAAGAAATGCTAATCAAGATCAAGGAATCTAATGTGTGTTGGAATTGAATGAATTCATTGTATAGATGGTTGATGGACATTGCTTTCACAATGCAAATAGTTGTTAAGAAGCACAAAAGACAATTTCATGGTCATTGCATGAAAGATAGTGCTTCTAAGAAAAGAGGAGACCTAATTACCATGAAGTGAATAGAAATCTTCAATATTTACGAATTGACCCACATAAGCAATTCAAGATCAATGACTCCATTAGTTGATGGATGTAAACTCATTTAGTGTTTTAATGATGTTTTGACTTGTTTGTTTTAATTCATTTACTGGGTAGTTTAGGCATAAATGTGATTTTGATGATCAGTGTATAAAAAAGCATGGTTGGAAAGAACAAAGGTGCCATGCTAACTACAAATGATGGGAGGGACTCTTTATTTTAAATTCAACCAATTAATATCAATAAGAAATGCTAATCAAGATCAAGGACTCCATTGTGTGTTGGAATTGAATGAATTCATTGTATAGTTTGATGGACATTGCTTTCACAATGCAAATAGTTGTTAAGAAGGACACAAAAGACAATTTCATGGTCATTGATGAAAGATGTGCTTCTAAGAAAAAGAGGACTAATTAGCATGAAGTGAATAGAAAGCTTCAATATTTACGAATTGACCACATAACATTAATACAAAAAGCAATTCAAGATGAATTCCATTAGTTGATGGAAGTAAACACATTTAGTGTTTTAATGATGTTTAGACTTGTTTGTTTTAATTCATTTACTGGGTAGTTTCGGCATAAATGTGATTTTGATGATCAGTGTATAAAAAAGCATGGTTGGAAAGAACAAAGGTGCCATGCTAACTACAAATGATGAGGGACTCTTTATTTTGAAATTCAACCAATTAATATCAATAAGAAATGCTAATCAAGATCAAGGACTCCATTGTGTTGGAATTGAATGAATTCATTGTAGATGGTTGATGGACATTGCTTTCACAATGCAAATAGTTGTTAAGAAGGACACAAAAGACAATTTCATGGTCATTGCATGAAAGATAGTGCTTCTAAGAAAAAGAGGAGCCTAATTACATGAAGTGAATAGAAAGCTTCAATATTTACGAATTGACCCACATAACATTAATACAAAAAGCAATTCAAGATGAATGATCCATTAGTTGATGGAAGTAAACACATTTAGTGTTTTAATGATGTTTAGACTTGTTTTTTAATTCATTTACTGGGTTTCGGCATAAATGTGATTTTGATGATCAGTGTATAAAAAAGCATGGTTGGAAAGAACAAAGGTGCCATGCTAACTACAAATGATGGGAGGGACTCTTTATTTTGAAATTCAACCAATTAATATCAATAAGAAATGCTAATCAAGATCAAGGACTCCATTGTGTGTTGGAATTGAATGAATTCATTGTGTAGATGGTTGATGGACATTGCTTTGACAATGCAAATAGTTGTTAAAAAACACAAAAGACAATTTCATGGTCATTGCATGAAAGATAGTGCTTCTAAGAAAAAGAGGAGCCTAATTAGCATGAAGTGAATAGAAGCTTCAATATTTACGAATTGACCACATAACATTAATACAAAAAGCAATTCAAGATGATTGATCCATTAGTTGATGGAAGTAAACACATTTAGTGTTTTAATGATGTTTAGACTTGTTTGTTTTAATTCATTTACTGGGTAGTTTCGGCATAAATGTGATTTTGATGATCAGTGTATAAAAAAGCATGGTTGGAAAGAACAAAGGTGCCATGCTAACTACAAATGATGGGAGGGACTCTTTATTTTGAAATTCAACCAATTAATATCAATAAGAAATGCTAATCAAGATCAAGGACTCCATTGTTGTGTTGGAATTTGAAAGAATTCATTGTATAGATGATTGATGGACATTGCTTTCCCTTTCACAATGCAAATAGTTGTTAAGGAAGCAGCACCACAAAAGACAAATTTCGTGGTCCATTTGCATGAAAGATGGTTTTGCTTCTAAGAAAAAGAGGACCTAATTAGCATGAAGTGTGAAGAGAAATCTTCAATATTTACGAATTAAAACCACATAACATTAATACAAAAAGCAATTCAAGATGATTGACAAGTTCCATTAGTTGTATGGAAGTAAACACATTTAGTTGTATTAATGATGTTTAGACATAAGTTTTGGGTTTTAATTCATTAAACTGGATAGTTTTCGCCATATAAGGCTGGATTTTTGATGATTAGGTGTATAAAAAAAGCATGGTTCGAAAGAAACCATAGTGTGGCAATGCTAACTAACCAACTGATGGTGAGGAGACTCTTTATTTTGAAATTCAAACCAATTAATAATCAATAAGAAATGCGAATCAAAAGATACGTGAGGGACTACATTGTGGTGTAGGAATTTGACTGAATTCGATTGTATAGGATGATTGGATGGATCATTGCTTTCATGTTCCACGAATTAATGCTAAATAGTTGTTAATGAAGCACTCACAGAAAAAATTGGGAACATTTTTCAACATGGTCCTTTGTTCATGAAAGGAAAGTGTCGTGTAAGGAGAACGAGGAGCACTAAATTAAGCAATGAATTGGAATAAGAAAGGCTTCGAATAAGTTTTAATGTATTAAACCGAACATAAGATAATTACAAAAGCAATTCCAAGATGAATTTGAATCAATTAGATTGATGGAAGTTAAAAACATTTAGTGTTTTAAATGACACATAGACTTGTTTGTATTAAAACTGATACTGTTTAGTTTCGCATAAATTGAGACTTTTGTTTGTTTTTAATTACATTTACTAGACTTTATCCCTTTTTACTACCACCTTACACGTCACAACTAGCGCATGTGAGCTATTACTTACTCTTTCAAACTCAACCTATTATTATCAATAAGAGAATGTATGTAATTCACGATCGAAGGACTCACCATTGTGCCGTTGGTTTTTAATGTGATTTTATAGATGCATGATGGACAGTTGTAATCACTAATGCAAGCAGTTGGTACAATACACCATTAAAGGACTAATGGATTCATTTTGCAACACTGCAATGGAAACGAATTTGCTTTAAGTTTTTAAGAGGAGCCTAATTAGACAAATTTGAATCTTTTCAACCTTCAATATCTTTGCATATTGAACCACATAACATAATACAACAAAAGCAACAATGCTACATTGTGTTTTGTGTTGCATGAAATCCTAGAACTACATTACATGTTTAAGATAATTAAGAAACAAATGTTTTTTAAAATTCAAAAACTAAAGTTTTAAGCATAAATGTGATTTTGATGAATCAATTATAAAAACCCATGGTTGTAAAGAACACCTATTGCCATGCAACCAAACTACAAAGAATGAGTAGGGGACTCTTTTAATCTTACCAAATTTAACCAACTAAATTCAATAAATAGAAATCGCAGATTGTTTTCAACCTTAAAATACATTGTGTTTAAAAATGACAATCAAAGA
The DNA here is from genome assembly GCA_037897445.1 of Ceriops zippeliana. Classification (NCBI taxonomy): domain Eukaryota; kingdom Viridiplantae; phylum Streptophyta; class Magnoliopsida; order Malpighiales; family Rhizophoraceae; genus Ceriops; species Ceriops zippeliana. Next base: position 3,847 of record JBAPLH010002218.1, read on the forward strand.
ATAACATGTTGATGGACATAACCCAACAGAAGCAAATAGATTCAAGGACTACATCAGACATAAAACATACAATTTCATGTTCCATTAGATTAAACATAGTGTAATTCTATCCTGCAAAAGACAAGACTAACAAATAACCAAAAAGTACAATACAAAAACTAAATCAATATTTACAATTGAACAACAATATAACCAATTAATCCAAAGTAAGCAATTCAAATGAAACACAACATTAGTAACATGGAAGTAAATTGCCTAGATTTCGAATGTAAGAAATAATGTTGTAGACTTGTTTATCATGGATTCATTTGCTTGGTCAGTTTCACTTCTAATTCGTTGCATTTCAAAAAATCAGTTTGTAAAAAAAACAATTTTGTACAAGCAAATACAAAGTCCAATGCTAACACAAATAAAAAAATGGACAATATTTTTAAAAATAAACAACAACAATAAGAATAGAAATCAAATAGAACTCCCTTGACCATAGAATCAAGGAGTCTATGCAAAGCGTGACATGCCGGAGTTGAAAAAACCATTAAAAAAACACAAAAACACCAAAAAAAACATAAACACTCAAAAAATAAAAAAACCAAAAAGACAAAATAAAACAACAAATGATACTTAAAAGATACACAAAACAAGCATGAAAACAACACATACAAAAAAAAAAAGAAAACCCACAAAAAACCAAACAAAATAAAAAACACACAAAACAAAACAATGTACAAAAAAAAAGACTCACAAGAAAAATACAATATAAAAATAATAAAACGACGCAAATCTAAAATAATTAAAAGAAAAGATACCACCATAAACCCAAACACCAATCAACATAGAAACGCAAAACACCACACAAACAATAAAGCCCACAAACAATAAAGGGAAGACCCAACACACAATTGTATAAAGCCAAATCAAACAAATACATAACACCATTCATGAGACACCAAAAACTAACCAAAAAGACAAAACAAAACACCAAAAAGAAACAACATACAACCCAAATAACTCAACACCAAACCACACACAAAACACCACTACAAAACAACACAAACAAACCAATAAACCAACCACAACCAAAACACGAGTCTAACCTCATACACCAAAAAAACACCAAACATCCATAACACACCTCTACAGCAAAAACAATAAAAAGAACCAAAAAAAAATGACTACTTCAACCAACAACACCAGGGAAAATCAATTAACAAATACACACCAACACGACTCCAAAACATAGAAAAGACCAAAAACAACAAAACAAACAAATAAACAGTAAAAATTACCATATTACACGCGAAAGATGCTCCAATCACCCGCTCCACACCTACCTACGCACTTTACCAAACCAACAAGTCCCCATACGAGAAACACCACCATCTCCACACTTTCAGCGATCAACGTCTCACTCGTCACAGCCAAACCTCCTTAGTTTACCTATACAGGTAACACTCAATCTCAAAACAGACCGATCTAAGTAACTTGACACACGTAGAGCCCAAAACCTCCACACACACGATACTCAGCTCTCAACAATCAGCCTACTCCCCAAGCTCAATCACCACCATAGATAACCTTTCCAACCGTCCTAAAGCGAGACACCACACTCCGTCACAGCATATAACCCACCATTACCCCACCCCGATCCTCCATGACTCACAGCCCCTGACCTAACCAATTCACACAAATCAGCCTCCCATATCACAACACCCACACAAATCACCTCACATAACCCCCGTGCCACAAACCGCCCAGTGCACGCATCCTATACAGAACATCACACACACACCAAATTTACTAGAAGGTTAAAGCAATACTCCACCAACCCAGCAACCTAGCGGCACCCACCGCTCCCACCCCCCGACCATCTCCGCCTCCCATCCCTTATCATGAAACAGTGTATACATACCTAACCCAAACATCTACCCATCACCCAACTGCGGACGGCACGCCCAGTAAAAGATTGCTTGCACCGACTTAATTATAATCATCTCTTGACACACAGCAAGGAAATGCACTCGTCAATACACATATCAGCCACACACCACACACCCTCCAAATGAGAACGGTCGACCACATCGACAGAAAAAAAAACCACCACACCGTAACTCACCAACCTACACACAGATACGATCGTCTACCCAACTACGACCAAGTAGTTAGCACCACAACACAACAAGCCAAACAGAGCAAGTCCTAACAAAAACAAAAAAAACAAAAAAAAAAAAACAAAAAAAAAAAAAAAAAAAAAAAAAAAAAAAAAAAAAAGCAAAAAAAAAAAAAAAATAAAAAACCCAAAAACAGGAAAAAAAATAAAAAAAAAAAAAAAAAAAAAACAAAACAAAAAAAAAAAAAAAAAAACAAAAAAAAAAAAAAAAAAAAAAAAAAACAAAAAAAAAAAAAAAAAAAAAAAAAAAAACAAAAAAGAAAAAACCAAAAAAAAAAAAAAAAAAAAAATAAAAAAAAAACAAAAACCAAAAAAAAAAAAAAAACAAAAAAAAAAAAAAAAAAAAAAAAAAAAAAAACCCAAAACAAAAAAAAAAAAAAAAAACACTAAAAAAAAACACAAACAAAAACAAAAAAAACAAAAAAAAAAAAAACCAAAAAATAATATAAACAAAAAAAAAAAACTAACACAAAACTAAAACCAAAAACACAAAAAAAAAAAAAAAAAAAAAAACAAATAAAAAAAACAAAAAAAAAAAATAAAAAAAAAAAATAAACAAAACCAAAAAAACAAAAAAAAAAAAAAAAAAAACAACAATAAAAAAAAAAAACAATAAAAAAACGTACAAAAAAAAAAAAAAAAAAAACAAAAAATACAAAAAAATAACCTAAAACAACAAAAAAACCAAAAAAAAAAAAAAAATAAAAAAAAAAACAAAATACCACAAAAAAAAAAAAATAAAAAAAAAAAAACATAAAAAAAAAAAAAAAAAAAAAATAAAAAAAGAAACCAATAATCTTTTTACAAAAATACAAACAATAAACAACTAAATTAACCAAAAAACTTAAAAATTTTGTGACAATTAAAAAAAACCAACAAACTTAAAAAACCAACAAAAAAAATAACAAAAAACAAAAAAAAAAAAAAAAACAAGAAACAAAAACAAAATAAACTCAAAAAACAAAACATAAAAACAAACAAAACAAAATATTAAAAAAGAAAAAATAAAAAGAAAAACAAAAAAAAACAAAAACAAATAACCCAAAAAAAAAAACAATTATAAAAAAATTTAGTCAAAAAAAAAATTAATAATAAAAAAAAAAAAAAAAAATAAAAAAAAAAAAAAAAATAAAAATAAAAAAAGAAAACACAAAATAAAAAAAAAAAAAAAAAATAAAAAAACAAAAAAAAAAAAAAAAAATAAAAAAAAAAAAAACAAAAAAGAAAAATTTCAAAAAATAAAATCAAACCAACAAAATAAAAAACAAAAAAAATCAAGAACAAAAAATGTAAAAAAAAATAAAAAAAAATAAACAACAAAAACAAAAAAAAAAAAAGTAAATTAAAAAACATAATTAACCACTGCATAAACACAACAAATAAGAAAAAAAAAAAATACATACAAAAACAAATATGAATTGACCCCCAAAACAAAGGGGGTTACAAAACTATAAGTTCAACAAATTCATTTATTTCACTCCAATTCTTTCAATGCGACAACGTTAACATAAAACAAAAAGAATCCCATTAAGATGCAAAGTTCAAGGCTTGGGTCACAAAAATTTAATTCAATTAGCACTCTAATTCTCATTCAAATGCCAATATAAAAATACGATGATAAGATATTGAATGCTGTTACCCTTTAGAATTTTGTGAAAAAAACCATCAAAATGGTTTTTTTCTAAATTCATTTCCACTATTTCCCCCGACTGTTATAAAAACCAAAGTTTACACATTTAAATTAAAATTAAAAATCTCCGCAATTAATACTATCTCACCAAGAAAGTGCTAAATCCATACTCAACCATAAATCAGGGAAAGACATTGGAAATTCTCATTGATAAGAATGTAAATCAATGAAACTCATAGAGTTTGTTCGGCCCCCAATAAAAGAAGTAAATTTCATTGTGGACTCCACGCCTCAAGGGACGGTGATTGTGGGCTTGGTGGAATCTCGTTTACAACAAATAAAACAAGTATCAAATGAAAATTTTGGAAAGGAAACAATAAAAATCAAATTCATCAAGAAAATAAATTTAATAAGATGCACATAAATTTTATAAGCCAAGCTTGTAGTCTTATAATGAGAAATGGACTTCTTCAAAATCGCAAACACTAAAAAATGATCCGAAAACAAGAGGTCAAAAAACACAAGCAACTTGAAAAAAAAAAATATTTGCTAATATGTCCTATCGTATAAAACAAAAAAATATTTCTTACTCATTATTTTCTCAATGAAACCCCCCTCAATCCCCAAACCTAAACCTCTTATCAATCTGCAATTTCCAAATTTTTTTTTGGAGAATGTTCTAATTTCAAACCATTACCCAAGAAGAAAAAACATTACACCCACCCATCTGGTACCCAAAAATTTGATATTCAAAAATCTAGAAAAAACATAAAATTGCCGACAAAACATTATATTGACTACCCCAAACATTAAAAACTAAAAATAACAAAACAAAAAAACCACATTTACAGCACCCAAAACATTAACAACTCTGCCATCCACACCCACAATGATCAATCCAAATAATAAAAAAAAAAAGAAAAAAGACCTAGTTTTTCCCACCAGAATAAAGAAAAATTGAGCTTCAAATTTTCAATTACAATTTTAGGATTATTTAAAAAAAAACCCAATTTTTTTAAAAAAAAACCAAAAAAATATTTTAAATATTTATATTAAACAAAATTACATACCGACAATAAATAATGGTTTTAAAAAAATACAATTTCCCCACAGAAAACACAAAAAAAAGTACAACAAAATATAAAAATAAAAAAAAACATACAAATAAAACACCACATCCTAAAGGGAGCGTAATTAAAAGTAGTTAAAAAAAATAAAGTAAAAAACAAAAAATATAAAAAAAAAAAAAAAACAAAATTAAGAAAAATCAAAAATAAAAAAAAAAAAAAAAAAAAAAAAAAAAAACAAACACAAAAAAAAAAAAAAAACATTTAACAAAAAAAAACACGTACATAAAAAAAGACAAACAAATCACAAGGGAAAAAAAAAAAAACAAAAACAAAAAATAAAAAACCCCCCAAAAAACGGAAAATAACCAATCTGAAAAAAAAACAAAAAAACTAAAAAAAAAAACAAAAAAACAAAAAAAAAAATTAAAAAAAAAAAAAAAAAAATAAACAAACAAAAAAAATAAAAAAAAAAAAAAAATAAAAAATACAAAAAACAAAAAAAAAAAAAAAAAAAAAAAAAAAAAAAAAAAAAAATAAAACAACTAAAAAAAAAAAAAACAAACTAAAACAAGAAAAAGGAATCACACAAAACTACTAAAAATAATACGAAAATTCAAAAAAAAAGAAGAAAAAAAATTAAAACTACGATTTTGGAAAAAAAAAAACAAAATAAAAAAAAAATACAAGGTAAAAAAACAAAAGAAAAAATAAATTGCATTAAAAATAACAAAAAATAAACAAAAAACAACATCTAAAAAAAACAACAACAACCCAACTAATAAACAATTAACAAACAAAAAAAAATAAAATAAAATAAAGAAATAAATATACATATCATAAAAAAAAAAAAATTAACCCCAAAAAGCCAAAATCCGAAAACAAAAAAAAACGCACCTAAAAAAACAAAGAAAAAAAATCTATAAACAAAAATAAAACAAAAAAAAAAAACAAAAAAATAAAAAAAACAAAATTCATAAAGAAACACAAACACAAAAATAAAAAAAATAACAATAACAAATGAGTAAAGATAATTTTATAAATTAAATAAAAACAGTAAATTAAAAAAAGCAATAGGTTGATTTAAGAATAAATCCATTATATGTTAATGTTTAAAAAAAAAATAAGGAACAACCACAATTAAACAAAAATAATGCAATGGAGTTCTTGAAAATTTAACAAAAACAAAAGTTTGTTAATAAGGAAAAACAAAAAACAAATTTCACAGGTATTTTGCATGAAAGAAATGCTGCTTCATATGAAAGATCAAATGAGGAGGCCTATTAGCTTGAAGGTGAATAATATAAACTCCATCAATTAATTCACGTTGAAATATCACCTGCATCAAACATTAAATTCAAAAGCTCAAATTCAAAGAATGAGTGAATCCCCATTTGGTGTATTAGATGGGAAATAACTACACTTTTAGTTCTTAGTGGTGTTTTGGAATATCTTGTTTGTATTAATGTCTGTACTTTTACTGCCAGGTTCTCCCTAGGTCTTCGGCGCTAAAGAGTGCCATTTGTATAATACACTGTATCAAAAAGTCATGTTTGGATAAGCAGAAAAACTTAGTAAATGGCATATTTGTGCCCTATCTAACTAAAAATTTACGATTTGGGGACTCAGTAATTTATGAATTCAACCAAATAATATCTATGTTAAGAATTATGCTAATCATGAATTCATTAAGGACATTCTATTTGTAATGTTTGGAATAGTGAATGAATACAATTGCATTGTAAAAGATGATCGACAATGCTATTACATATGTCAAATTAGTTCGTGAAACATGGCACACAAAAGACACAATTCGCATAGTCATTGCATGAAAGCATAAGTGCTATCATGTCATCAGGAAAGAAAGAAGGTGTGAGCCTAATGAAGTGAATAGAAATCATCAATATTTACGAATATTTAAACTACCATACAAATGTAATTACAAAAAGCATAAGTTTCTAGTGATTGATTCATTAGTTGTATGGGAAGTAAAACACATTTTTGTAGTGTTTTATGATGATGTTATTAGATTGTTTCGTTTTAATTCATTTACTGGGTAGCTTTCGGCAGATGAATGTGATTTTGATGATCTAGTTGTATAAAAAGCATGTGTTGTGAATGAACAAAAGGTGCCCAAGATATACTTACTAAATGATGGAGGGACTCTTTATTTTCAAATTCAACCAATTAATATCAATAAGAAATGCTAATCAAGATCAAGGACTCCATTGTGTGTTGGAATTGAATGAATTCATTGTACTATGGTTGATGGACATTGCTTTCACAATGCAAATAGTTGTTAAAAAGGACACAAAAGACAATTTCATGGTCATTGCATGAAAGATGTGCTTTAAGAAAAAGAGGAGCCTAATTAGCATGAAGTGAATAGAAGCTTCAATATTTACGAATTGACCCACATAACATTAATACAAAAAGCAATTCAAGATGATTGACCATTAGTTGATGGAAGTAAACACATTTAGTGTTTTAATGATGTCTAGACTTGTTTGTTTTAATTCATTTACTGGGTAGTTTCGGCATAAATGTGATTTTGATGATCAGTGTATAAAAAAGCATGGTTGGAAACAACAAAGGTGCCATGCTAACTACAAATGATGGGAGGGACTCTTTATTTTGAAATTCAACCAATTAATATCAATAAGAAATGCTAATCAAGATCAAGGACTCCATTGTGTGTTGGAATTGAATGAATTCATTGTATAGATGGTTGATGGACATTGCTTTCACAATGCAAATAGTTGTTAAGAAGGACACAAAAGACAATTTCATGGTCATTGCATGAAAGATGTGCTTCTAAAAAAGAGGAGCCTAATTAGCATGAAGTGAAGAAAGCTTCAATATTTACGAATTGACCACATAACATTAATACAAAAAGCAATTCAAGATGATTGATTCCATTAGTTGATGGAAGTAAACACATTTAGTGTTTTAATGATGTTTAGACTTGTTTGTTTTAATTCATTTACTGGGTAGTTTCGGCATAAATGTGATTTTGATGATCAGTGTATAAAAAAGCATGGTTGGAAAGAACAAAGGTGCCATGCTAACTACAAATGATGGAGGGACTCTTTATTTTGAAATTCAACCAATTAATATCAATAAGAAATGCTAATCAAGATCAAGGACTCCATTGTGTGTTGGAATTGAATGAATTCATTGTATAGATGGTTGATGGACATTGCTTTCACAATGCAAATAGTTGTTAAAAAGGACACAAAAGACAATTTCATGGTCATTGCATGAAAGATAGTGCTTCTAAGAAAAAGAGGAGCTAATTAGCATGAAGTGAATAGAAAGCTTCAATATTTACGAATTGACCCACATAACATTAATACAAAAAGCAATTCAAGATGATTGACTCCATTAGTTGATGGAAGTAAACACATTTAGTGTTTTAATGATGTTTAGACTTGTTTGTTTTAATTCATTTACTGGGTAGTTTCGGCATAAATGTGATTTTGATGATCAGTGTATAAAAAAGCATGGTTGGAAAGAACAAAGGTGCCATGCTAACTACAAATGATGAGGGACTCTTTATTTTGAAATTCAACCAATTAATATCAATAAGAAATGCTAATCAAGATCAAGGACTCCATTGTGTGTTGGAATTGAATGAATTCATTGTATAGATGGTTGATGGACATTGCTTTCACAATGCAAATAGTTGTTAAGAAGGACACAAAAGACAATTTCATGGTCATTGCATGAAAGATGTGCTTCTAAGAAAAAGAGGAGCCTAATTAGCATGAAGTGAATAGAAAGCTTCAATATTTACGAATTGGACCACATAACATTAATACAAAAAGCAATTCAAGATGATTGACTCCATTAGTTGATGGAAGTAAACACATTTAGTGTTTTAATGATGTTTAGACTTGTTTGTTTTAATTCATTTACTGGGTAGTTTCGGCATAAATGTGATTTTGATGATCAGTGTATAAAAAAGCATGGTTGGAAAGAACAAAGGTGCCATGCTAACTACAAATGATGGGAGGGACTCTTTATTTTGAAATTCAACCAATTAATATCAATAAGAAATGCTAATCAAGATCAAGGACTCCATTGTGTGTTGGAATTGAATGAATTCATTGTATAGATGGTTGATGGACATTGCTTTCACAATGCAAATAGTTGTTAAGAAGGACACAAAAGACAATTTCATGGTCATTGCATGAAAGATGTGCTTCTAAGAAAAAGAGGAGCCTAATTAGCATGAAGTGAATAGAAAGCTTCAATATTTACGAATTGCCCATAACATTAATACAAAAAGCAATTCAAGATGATTGATTCCATTAGTTGATGGAAGTAAACACATTTAGTGTTTTAATGATGTTTAGACTTGTTTGTTTTAATTCATTTACTGGGTAGTTTCGGCATAAATGTGATTTTGATGATCAGTATAAAAAAGCATGGTTGGAAAGAACAAAGGTGCCATGCTAACTACAAATGATGGGGGACTCTTTATTTTGAAATTCAACCAATTAATATCAATAAGAAATGCTAATCAAGATCAAGGACTCCATTGTGTGTTGGAATTGAATGAATTCATTGTATAGATGGTTGATGGACATTGCTTTCACAATGCAAATAGTTGTTAAGAAGGACACAAAAGACAATTTCATGGTCATTGCATGAAAGATAGTGCTTCTAAGAAAAAGAGGAGCCTAATTAGCATGAAGTGAATAGAAAGCTTCAATATTTACGAATTGACCCACATAACATTAATACAAAAAGCAATTCAAGATGATTGACTCCATTAGTTGATGGAAGTAAACACATTTAGTGTTTTAATGATGTTTAGACTTGTTTGTTTTAATTCATTTACTGGGTAGTTTCGGCATAAATGTGATTTTGATGATCAGTGTATAAAAAAGCATGGTTGGAAAGAACAAAGGTGCCATGCTAACTACAAATGATGGGAGGGACTCTTTATTTCAAATTCAACCAATTAATATCAATAAGAAATGCTAAGATCAAGGACTCCATTGTGTGTTGGAATTGAATGAATTCATTGTATAGATGGTTGATGGACATTGCTTTGACAATGCAAATAGTTGTTAAAAGGCACACAAAAGACAATTTCATGGTCATTGCATGAAAGATAGTGCTTCTAAGAATAAGTGGAGTCTAATTAGCATGAAGTGAATAGAAAGCTTCAATATTTACGAATTGACCACATAACATTAATACAAAAAGCAATTCAAGATGATTGATCCATTAGTTGATGGAAGTAAACACATTTAGTGTTTTAATGATGTTTAGACTTGTTTGTTTTAATTCATTTACTGGGTAGTTTCGGCATAAATGTGATTTTGATGATCAGTGTATAAAAAAGCATGGTTGGAAAGAACAAAGGTGCCATGCTAACTACAAATGATGGGAGGGACTCATTATTTTGAAATTCAACCAATTAATATCAATAAGAAATGCTAATCAAGATCAAGGACTCCATTGTGTGTTGGAATTGAATGAATTCATTGTATAGATGGTTGATGGACATTGCTTTCACAATGCAAATAGTTGTTAAGAAGGACACAAAAGACAATTTCATGGTCATTGGATGAAAGATAGTGCTTCTAAGAAATAGAGGAGCCTAATTAGCATGAAGTGAATAGAAAGCTTCAATATTTACGAATTGACCCACATAACATTAATACAAAAAGCAATTCAAGATGATTGACTCCATTAGTTGATGGAAGTAAACACATTTAGTGTTTTAATGATGTTTAGACTTGTTTGTTTTAATTCATTTACTGGGTAGTTTCGGCATAAATGTGATTTTGATGATCAGTGTATAAAAAAGCATGGTTGGAAAGAACAAAGGTGCCATGCTAACTACAAATGATGGGAGGGACTCTTTATTTTGAAATTCAACCAATTAATATCAATAAGAAATGCTAATCAAGATCAAGGACTCCATTGTGTGTTGGAATTGAATGAATTCATTGTATAGATGGTTGATGGACATTGCTTTCACAATGCAAATAGTTGTTAAGAAGCACAAAAGACAATTTCATGGTCATTGCATGAAAGATGGCTTCTAAGAAAAAGAGGAGCTAATTAGCATGAAGTGAATAGAAAGCTTCAATATTTACGAATTGAACCCACATAACATTAATACAAAAAGCAATTCAAGATGATTGACTCCATTAGTTGATGGAAGTAAACACATTTAGTGTTTTAATGATGTTTAGACTTGTTTGTTTTAATTCATTTACTGGGTAGTTTCGGCATAAATGTGATTTTGATGATCAGTGTATAAAAAAGCATGGTTGGAAAGAACAAAGGTGCCATGCTAACTACAAATGATGGAGGGACTCTTTATTTTGAAATTCAACCAATTAATATCAATAAGAAATGCTAATCAAGATCAAGGACTCCATTGTGTGTTGGAATTGAATGAATTCATTGTATAGATGATGGACATTGCTTTCACAATGCAAATAGTTGTTAAAAAGGACACAAAAGACAATTTCATGGTCATTGCATGAAAGATAGTGCTTCTAAGAAAAAGAGGAGCCTAATTAGCATGAAGTGAATAGAAAGCTTCAATATTTACGAATTGACCCATATAACATTAATACAAAAAGCAATTCAAGATGATGATCCATTAGTTGATGGAAGTAAACACATTTAGTGTTTTAATGATGTTGACTTGTTTGTTTTAATTCATTTACTGGGTAGTTTGGCATAAATGTGATTTTGATGATCAGTGTATAAAAAAGCATGGTTGGAAAGAACAAAGGTGCCATGCTAACTACAAATGATGGAGGGACTCTTTATTTTCAAATTCAACCAATTAATCAATAAGAAATGCTAATCAAGATCAAGGACTCCATTGTGTGTTGGAATTGAATGAATTCATTGTATAGATGGTTGATGGACATTGCTTTCACAATGCAAATAGTTGTTAAGAAGGACACAAAAGACAATTTCATGGTCATTGCATGAAAGAGTGCTTCTAAGAAAAAGAGGAGCCTAATTAGCATGAAGTGAGAAAGCTTCAATATTTACGAATTGACCCATAACATTAATACAAAAAGCAATTCAAGATGATTGATCCATTAGTTGATGGAAGTAAACACATTTAGTGTTTTAATGATGTTTAGACTTGTTTGTTTTAATTCATTTACTGGGTAGTTTCGGCATAAATGTGATTTTGATGATCAGTGTATAAAAAAGCATGGTTGGAAAGAACAAAGGTGCCATGCTAACTACAAATGATGGAGGGACTCTTTATTTTGAAATTCAACCAATTAATATCAATAAGAAATGCTAATCAAGATCAAGGACTCCATTGTGTGTTGGAATTGAATGAATTCATTGTATAGATGGTTGATGGACATTGCTTTCACAATGCAAATAGTTGTTAAGAAGGACACAAAAGACAATTTCATGGTCATTGCATGAAAGATAGTGCTTCTAAGAAAAAGAGGAGCCTAATTAGCATGAAGTGAATAGAAAGCTTCAATATTTACGAATTGACTCACATAACATTAATACAAAAAGCAATTCAAGATGATTGATCCATTAGTTGATGGAAGTAAACACATTTAGTGTTTTAATGATGTTTAGACTTGTTTGTTTTAATTCATTTACTGGGTAGTTTCGGCATAAATGTGATTTTGATGATCAGTGTATAAAAAAGCATGGTTGGAAAGAACAAAGGTGCCATGCTAACTACAAATGATGGGAGGGACTCTTTATTTTGAAATTCAACCAATTAATATCAATAAGAAATGCTAATCAAGATCAAGGACTCCATTGTGTGTTGGAATTGAATGAATTCATTGTATAGATGGTTGATGGACATTGCTTTCACAATGCAAATAGTTGTTAAGAAGCACAAAAGACAATTTCATGGTCATTGCATGAAAGATGGCTTCTAAGAAAAGAGGAGCCTAATTAGCATGAAGTGAATAGAAATCTTCAATATTTACGAATACCACATAACATTAATACAAAAAGCAATTCAAGATGATTGATTCCATTAGTTGATGGAAGTAAACACATTTAGTGTTTTAATGATGTTTAGACTTGTTTGTTTTAATTCATTTACTGGGTAGTTTCGGCATAAATGTGATTTTGATGATCAGTGTATAAAAAAGCATGGTTGGAAAGAACAAAGGTGCCATGCTAACTACAAATGATGGAGGGACTCTTTATTTTGAAATTCAACCAATTAATATCAATAAGAAATGCTAATCAAGATCAAGGACTCCATTGTGTGTTGGAATTGAATGAATTCATTGTATAGATGGTTGATGGACATTGCTTTCACAATGCAAATAGTTGTTAAAAAGGACACAAAAGACAATTTCATGGTCATTGCATGAAAGATGTGCTTCTAAGAAAAAGAGCCTAATTAGCATGAAGTGAATAGAAAGCTTCAATATTTACGAATTGACCACATAACATTAATACAAAAAGCAATTCAAGATGATTGATTCCATTAGTTGATGGAAGTAAACACATTTAGTGTTTTAATGATGTTTAGACTTGTTTGTTTTAATTCATTTACTGGGTAGTTTCGGCATAAATGTGATTTTGATGATCAGTGTATAAAAAAGCATGGTTGGAAAGAACAAAGGTGCCATGCTAACTACAAATGATGGGAGGGACTCTTTATTTTGAAATTCAACCAATTAATATCAATAAGAAATGCTAATCAAGATCAAGGACTCCATTGTGTGTTGGAATTGAATGAATTCATTGTATAGATGGTTGATGGACATTGCTTTCACAATGCAAATAGTTTTAAGAAGGACACAAAAGACAATTTCATGGTCATTGCATGAAAGATGTGCTTCTAAGAAAAAGAGGACCTAATTAGCATGAAGTGAATAGAAAGCTTCAATATTTACGAATTGACCACATAACATTAATACAAAAAGCAATTCAAGATGATTGATCCATTAGTTGATGGAAGTAAACACATTTAGTGTTTTAATGATGTTTAGACTTGTTTGTTTTAATTCATTTACTGGGTAGTTTCGGCATAAATGTGATTTTGATGATCAGTGTATAAAAAAGCATGGTTGGAAAGAACAAAGGTGCCATGCTAACTACAAATGATGAGAGGGACTCTTTATTTCAAATTCAACCAATTAATATCAATAAGAAATGCTAATCAAGATCAAGGACTCCATTGTGTGTTGGAATTGAATGAATTCATTGTATAGATGGTTGATGGACATTGCTTTCACAATGCAAATAGTTGTTAAAAAGGACACAAAAGA
>JBAPLH010002219.1:0-24791 GCA_037897445.1 Ceriops zippeliana
GTTAGCAATTCGAATCTTTTGATTCCAAACACACTTTTTGATAAAGCGATAATGAAATTGACATATGTTGCTAAACAATGAAGTATATTTATTAAATGAAACAAGTATTAACACCATTATTACTCCAAATCTGTTTGCGTTTATCAGCCAAATGAGTCATTCGTCTTGGATAGCATTTCATGCCAATGTGAACTAATTTAATTACTAAATAATGAGACTTTCTAATCACCTTAAGATAATTAGGCTCTTCTTCTCGTTACAAGAACTATTTTTAATTCATTGACGATGAAATTATATGTTGACTCTTTCTTAACGACTATATTCATTATGAAAACAATTTCCATGAATCGTCTATAACATGAATTCATTCAATTGCAACAAAAAATAGAATTCTCGATCATGAATTGCATTTCTTATTGATATTAATTGGTTGAATTCTAAAATAAAGAGTACCTCCCATATTTTGTCGTTAGCAAGTCCAATCTTTTGATTCCAAACACACTTTTTGATAAAGCGATAATGAAATTGACATATGTTGCTAAACAATGAAGTATATTAATTAAATCAAACAAGTATTAACACCATTATTACTCCAAATCTGTTTGCGTCTATCAGCCAAATGAGTCATTCGTCTTGGGTAGCATTTCATGCCAATGTGAACTTATTTAATTACTAAATAATGAGACTTTCTAATCACCTTAAGATAATTACCTCCTCTTCTTGTTACAAGAACTATTTTTCATTCATTAACCATGAAATAATCTATTGACTCTTTCTTAACGACCATATTCATTACGAAAACAATTTCCATGAATTGTCTATAACATGAATTAATTCAATTTCAAGAAACAATAGAGTTCTTGACCTTGAATTGCATTTCTTATTGATATTAATTGGTTGAATTCTAAAATAAAGAGTACCTCCCATCATTTATGGTTAGCAAATCGAATCTTTTGATTCCAAACACACTTTTTGATAAAGCGATAATGAAATTGACATATGTTACTAAACAATGAAGTTATATTAATTAAATCAAACAAGTATTAACACCATTATTACTCCAAATCCGTTTGCGTCTATCAGCCAAATGAGTCATTCGTCTTGGATAGCATTTCATGCCAATGTGAACTTATTTAATTACTAAATAATGAGACTTTCTAATCACCTTAAGATAATTATCTCCTCTTCTTGTTACAAGAACTATTTTTCATTCATTAACCATGAAATAATCTATTGACTCTTTCTTAACGACCATATTCATTACGAAAACAATTTCCATGAATCGTCTATAACATGAATTCATTCAATTGCAAGAAACAATAGAGTTCTTGACCTTGAATTGCATTTCTTATTGATACTAATTGGTTGAATTCTAAAATAAAGAGTACCTCCCATCATTTGTGGTTAGCAAGTCGAATCTTTTGATTCCAAACACACTTTTTGATAAAGCGATAAAGAAATTGACATATGTTGCTAAACAATGAAATATATTAATTAAATCAAACAAGTATTAACACCATTATTACTCCAAATCTGTTTGCGTCCATCAGCGAAATGAGTCATTCGTCTTGGATAGCATTTCATGCCAATGTGAACTTATTTAATTACTAAATAATGAGACTTTCTAATCACCTTAAGATAATTAGGCTCTTCTTCTGGTTACAAGAACTATTTTTAATGCATTGACGATGAAATTATATGTTGACTCTTTATTAACGACTATATTCATTATGAAAACAATTTCCATGAATCGTCTACAACATGAATTCATTCAATTGCAACAAAAAATAGAATTCTCGATCATGAATTGCATCTCTTATTGATATTAATTAGTTGAATTCTAAAATAAAGAGTACCTCCCATTATTTGTGGTGAGCAAGTCGAATCTTTTGATTCCAAACACACTTTTTGATAAAGCGATAATGAAATTGACATATGTTGCTAAACAATGAAGTATATTAAATAAATCAAACAAGTATTAACACCATTATTACTCCAAATCCGTTTGCGTCTATCAGCCAAATGAGTCATTCGTCTTGGATAGCATTTCATGCCAATGTGAACTTATTTAATTACTAAATAATGAGACTTTCTAATCACCTTAATATAATTATCTCCTCTTCTTGTTACAAGAACTATTTTTCATTCATTAACCATGAAATAATCTATTGACTCTTTCTTAACGACCATATTCATTACGAAAACAATTTCCATGAATCCTCTATAACATGAATTCATTCAATTGCAAGAAACAATAGAGTTCTTGACCTTGAATTGCATTTCTTATTGATATTAATTGGTTGAATTCTAAAATAAAGAGTACCTCCCATCATTTGTGGTTAGCAATTCGAATCTTTTGATTCCAAACACACTTTTTGATAAAGCGATAATGAAATTGACATATGTTGCTAAACAATGAAGTATATTTATTAAATGAAACAAGTATTAACACCATTATTACTCCAAATCTGTTTGCGTTTATCAGCCAAATGAGTCATTCGTCTTGGATAGCATTTCATGCCAATGTGAACTAATTTAATTACTAAATAATGAGACTTTCTAATCACCTTAAGATAATTAGGCTCTTCTTCTCGTTACAAGAACTATTTTTAATTCATTGACGATGAAATTATATGTTGACTCTTTCTTAACGACTATATTCATTATGAAAACAATTTCCATGAATCGTCTATAACATGAATTCATTCAATTGCAACAAAAAATAGAATTCTCGATCATGAATTGCATTTCTTATTGATATTAATTGGTTGAATTCTAAAATAAAGAGTACCTCCCATATTTTTGTCGTTAGCAAGTCCAATCTTTTGATTCCAAACACACACTTTTTGATAAAGCGATAATGAAATTGACATATGTTGCTAAACAATGAAGTATATTAATTAAATCAAACAAGTATTAACACCATTATTACTCCAAATCTGTTTGCGTCTATCAGCCAAATGAGTCCTTCGTCTTGGATAGCATTTCATGCCAATGTGAACTTATTTAATTACTAAATAATGAGACTTTCTAATCACCTTAAGATAATTACCTCCTCTTCTTGTTACAAGAACTATTTTTCATTCATTAACCATGAAATAATCTATTGACTCTTTCTTAACGACCATATTCATTACGAAAACAATTTCCATGAATTGTCTATAACATGAATTAATTCAATTTCAAGAAACAATAGAGTTCTTGACCTTGAATTGCATTTCTTATTGATATTAATTGGTTGAATTCTAAAATAAAGAGTACCTCCCATCATTTATGGTTAGCAAATCGAATCTTTTGATTCCAAACACACTTTTTGATAATGCGATAATGAAATTGACATATGTTACTAAACAATGAAGTAGATTAATTAAATCAAACAAGTATTAACACCATTATTACTCCAAATCTATTTGCGTCGATCAGCCAAATGAGTCATTCCTCTTGGATAGCATTTCATGCCATTGTGAACTTATTTAATTACTAAATAATGAGACTTTCTAATCACCTTAAGATAATTATCTCCTCTTCTTCTTACAAGAACTATTTTTCATTCATTAACCATGAAATAATCTATTGACTCTTTCTTAACGACCATATTCATTACGAAAACAATTTCCATGAATCGTCTATAACATGAATTAATTCAATTTCAAGAAACAATAGAGTTCGTGACCTTGAATTGCATTTCTTATTGATATTAATTGGTTGAATTCTAAAATAAAGAGTACCTCCCATCATTTGTGGTTAGCAAGTCGAATCTTTTGATTCCAAACACACTTTTTGATAAAGCGATAATGAAATTGACATATGTTGCTAAACAATGAAGTATATTAAATAAATCAAACAAGTATTAACACCATTATTACTCCAAATCCGTTTGCGTCTATCAGCCAAATGAGTCATTCGTCTTGGATAGCATTTCATGCCAATGTGAACTTATTTAATTACTAAATAATGAGACTTTCTAATCACCTTAAGATAATTATCTCCTCTTCTTGTTACAAGAACTATTTTTCATTCATTAACCATGAAATAATCTATTGACTCTTTCTTAACGACCATATTCATTACGAAAACAATTTCCATGAATCGTCTATAACATGAATTCATTCAATTGCAAGAAACAATAGAGTTCTTGACCTTGAATTGCATTTCTTATTGATATTAATTGGTTGAATTCTAAAATAAAGAGTACCTCCCATCATTTGTGGTTAGCAATTCGAATCTTTTGATTCCAAACACACTTTTTGATAAAGCGATAATGAAATTGACATATGTTGCTAAACAATGAAGTATATTAATTAAATCAAACAAGTATTAACACCATTATTATTGCAAATCTGTTTGCGTCTATCAGCCAAATGAGTCCTTCGTCTTGGGTAGCATTTCATGCCAATGTGAACTTATTTAATTACTAAATAATGAGACTTTCTAATCACCTTAAGATAATTATCTCCTCTTCTTGTTACAAGAACTATTTTTCATTCATTAACCATGAAATAATCTATTGACTCTTTCTTAACGACCATATTCATTACGAAAACAATTTCCATGAATTGTTTATAACATGAATTAATTCAATTTCAAGAAACAATAGAGTTCGTGACCTTGAATTGCATTTCATATTGATATTAATTGGTTGAATTCTAAAATAAAGAGTACCTCTCATCATTTGTGGATAGCAAGACGAATCTTTTGATTCCAAACACACTTTTTGATAAAGCGATAATGAAATTGACATATGTTGCTAAACAATGAAGTATATTAATTAAATGAAACAAGTATTAACACCATTATTCCTCCAAATCTATTTGCGTCTATCAGCCAAATGAGTCATTCGTCTTGGATAGCATTTCATGCCAATGTGAACTTATTTAATTACTAAATAATGAGACTTTCTAATAACCTTAAGATAATTATCTCCTCTTCTTGTTACAAGAACTATTTTTCATTCATTAACCATGAAATAATCTATTGACTCTTTCTTAATGACCATATTCATTACGAAAACAATTTCCATGGATCGTCTATAACATGAATTCATTCACTTGCAAGAAACAATAGAGTTCTTGACCTTGAATTTCATTTCTTATTGATATTAATTGGTTGAATTCTAAAATAAAGAGTACCTCACATTATTTGTGGTTAGCTAGTCGAATCTTTTGATTCCAAACACACTTTTTGATAAAGCGATAATGAAATTGACATATGTTGCTAAACAATGAAGTATATTAATTAAATCAAACAAGTATTAACACCATTATTACTCCAAATCGGTTTGCATCTATCAGCCAAATGAGTCATTCGTCTTGGATAGCATTTTATGCCAATGTGAACTTATTTAATTACTAAATAATGAGACTTTCTAATCACCTTAAGATAATTGTCTCCTCTTCTTGTTACAAGAACTATTTTTCATTCATTAACCATGAAATAATCTATTGACTCTTTCTTAACGACCATATTCATTACGAAAACAATTTCCATGAATCGTCTATAACATGAATTCATTCAATTGCAAGAAACAATAGAGTTCTTGACCTTGAATTGCATTTCTTATTGATATTAATTGGTTGAATTCTAAAATAAAGAGTACCTCCCATCATTTGTGGTTAGCAAGTCGAATCTTTTGATTCCAAACACACTTTTTGATAAAGCGATAATGAAATTGACATATGTTGCTAAACAATGAAGTATATTAATTAAATCAAACAAGTATTAACACCATTATTACTCCAAATCGGTTTGCATCTATCAGCCAAATGAGTCATTCGTCTTGGATAGCATTTCATGGCAATGTGAACTTACTTAATTACTAAATAATGAGACTTTCTAATCACCTTAAGATAATTGTCTCCTCTTCTTGTTACAAGAACTATTTTTCATTCATTAACCATGAAATAATCTATTGACTCTTTCTTAACGACCATATTCATTACGAAAACAATTTCAATGAATCGTCTATAACATGAATTCATTCAATTGCAAGAAACAATAGAGTTCTTGACCTTGAATTGCATTTCTTATTGATATTAATTGGTTGAATTCTAAAATAAAGAGTACCTCCCATCATTTATGGTTAGCAAATCGAATCTTTTGATTCCAAACACACTTTTTGATAATGCGATAATGAAATTGACATATGTTGCTAAACAATGAAGTATATTAATTAAATCAAACAAGTATTAACACCATTATTACTCCAAATCTGTTTGCGTCTATCAGCCAAATGAGTCCTTCGTCTTGGATAGCATTTCATGCCAATGTGAACTTATTTAATTACTAAATAATGAGACTTTCTAATCACCTTAAGATAATTATCTCCTCTTCTTGTTACAAGAACTATTTTTCATTCATTAACCATGAAATAATCTATTGACTCTTTCTTAACGACCGTATTCATTACGAAAACAATTTCCATGAATCGTCTATCACATGAATTCATTCAATTGCAAGAAACAATAGAGTTCGTGACCTTGAATTGCATTTCATATTGATATTAATTGGTTGAATTCTAAAATAAAGAGAACCTCCCATCATTTGTGGTTAGCAAGTCGAATCTTTTGATTCCAAACACACTTTTTGATAAAGCGATAATGAAATTGACATATGTTGCTAAACAATGAAGTATATTAAATAAATCAAACAAGTATTAACACCATTATTACTCCAAATCCGTTTGCGTCTATCAGCCAAATGAGTCATTCGTCTTGGATAGCATTTCATGCCAATGTGAACTTATTTAATTACTAAATAATGAGACTTTCTAATCACCTTAATATAATTATCTCCTCTTCTTGTTACAAGAACTATTTTTCATTCATTAACCATGAAATAATCTATTGACTCTTTCTTAACGACCATATTCATTACGAAAACAATTTCCATGAATCCTCTATAACATGAATTCATTCAATTGCAAGAAACAATAGAGTTCTTGACCTTGAATTGCATTTTTCTTATTGATATTAATTGGTTGAATTCTAAAATAAAGAGTACCTCCCATCATTTGTGGTTAGCAATTCGAATCTTTTGATTCCAAACACACTTTTTGATAAAGCGATAATGAAATTGACATATGTTGCTAAACAATGAAGTATATTTATTAAATGAAACAAGTATTAACACCATTATTACTCCAAATCTGTTTGCGTTTATCAGCCAAATGAGTCATTCGTCTTGGATAGCATTTCATGCCAATGTGAACTAATTTAATTACTAAATAATGAGACTTTCTAATCACCTTAAGATAATTAGGCTGTTCTTCTCGTTACAAGAACTATTTTTAATTCATTGACGATGAAATTATATGTTGACTCTTTCTTAACGACTATATTCATTATGAAAACAATTTCCATGAATCGTCTATAACATGAATTCATTCAATTGCAACAAAAAATAGAATTCTTGATCATGAATTGCATTTCTTATTGATATTAATTGGTTGAATTCTAAAATAAAGAGTACCTCCCATATTTTGTCGTTAGCAAGTCCAATCTTTTGATTCCAAACACACTTTTTGATAAAGCGATAATGAAATTGACATATGTTGCTAAACAATGAAGTATATTAATTAATTAAAAACAAGTATTAACACCATTATTACTCCAAATCTGTTTGCGTCTATCAGCCAAATGACTCATTCGTCTTGGATAGCATTTCATGCCAATGCGAACTTATTTAATTACTAAATAATGAGACTTTCTAATCACCTTAAGATAATTACCTCCTCTTCTTGTTACAAGAACTATTTTTCATTCATTAACCATGAAATAATCTATTGACTCTTTCTTAACGACCCTATTCATTACGAAAACAATTTCCATGAATCGTCTATAACATGAATTCATTCAATTGCAAGAAATAATAGAGTTCTTGACCTTGAATTGCATTTCTTATTGATATTAATTGGTTGAATTCTAAAATAAAGAGTACCTCCCATCATTTGTGGTTAGCAAGTCGAATCTTTTGATTCCAAACATACTTTTTGATAAAGCAACAATGAAATTGACATATGTCGCTAAACAATGAATTATATTAATTAAATCAAACAAGTATTAACACCGTTATTACTGCAAATCCGTTTGCGTCTATTAGCCAAATGAGTCATTCGTCTTGGATAGCATTTCATGCCAATGTGAACTTACTTAATTACTAAATAATGAGACTTTCTAATCACCTTAGGATAATTATCTCCTCTTCTTGTTACAAGAACTATTTTTCATTCATTAACCATGAAATAATCTATTGACTCTTTCTTAACGACCATATTCATTACGAAAACAATTTCCATGAATCGTCTATAACATGAATTCATTCAATTGCAAGAAACAATAGAGTTCTTGACCTTGAATTGCATTTCTTATTGATACTAATTGGTTGAATTCTAAAATAAAGAGTACCTCCCATCATTTGTGGTTAGCAAGTCGAATCTTTTGATTCCAAACACACTTTTTGATAAAGCGATAAAGAAATTGACATATGTTGCTAAAACAATGAAGTATATTAATTAAATCAAACAAGTATTAACACCATTATTACTCCAAATCTGTTTGCGTCCATCAGCGAAATGAGTCATTCGTCTTGGATAGCATTTCATGCCAATGTGAACTTATTTAATTACTAAATAATGAGACTTTCTAATCACCTTAAGATAATTAGGCTCTTCTTCTGGTTACAAAGAACTATTTTTAATGCATTGACGATGAAATTATATGTTGACTCTTTCTTAACGACTATATTCATTATGAAAACAATTTCCATGAATCGTCTACAACATGAATTCATTCAATTGCAACAAAAAATAGAATTCTCGATCATGAATTGCATCTCTTATTGATATTAATTAGTTGAATTCTAAAATAAAGAGTACCTCCCATCATTTGTGGTGAGCAAGTCGAATCTTTTGATTCCAAACACACTTTTTGATAAAGCGATAATGAAATTGACATATGTTGCTAAACAATGAAGTATATTAAATAAATCAAACAAGTATTAACACCATTATTACTCCAAATCCGTTTGCGTCTATCAGCCAAATGAGTCATTCTTCTTGGATAGCATTTCATGCCAATGTGAACTTATTTAATTACTAAATAATGAGACTTTCTAATCACCTTAAGATAATTATCTCCTCTTCTTGTTACAAGAACTATTTTTCATTCATTAACCATGAAATAATCTATTGACTCTTTCTTAACGACCATATTCATTACGAAAACAATTTCCATGAATCGTCTATAACATGAATTCATTCAATTGCAAGAAACAATAGAGTTCTTGACCTTGAATTGCATTTCTTATTGATATTAATTGGTTGAATTCTAAAATAAAGAGTACCTCCCATCATTTGTGGTTAGCAATTCGAATCTTTTGATTCCAAACACACTTTTTGATAAAGCGATAATGAAATTGACATATGTTGCTAAACAATGAAGTATATTAATTAAATCAAACAAGTATTAACACCATTATTACTCCAAATCGGTTTGCGTCTATCAGCCGAATGAGTCATTCATCTTGGATAGCATTTCATGCCAATGTGAACTTATTTAATTACTAAATAATGAGACTTTCTAATCACCTTAAGATAATTATCTCCTCTTCTTGTTACAAGAACTATTTTTCATTCATTAACCATGAAATAATCTATTGACTCTTTCTTAACGACCATATTCATTATGAAAACAATTTCCATGAATCGTCTATAACATGAATTCATTCAATTGCAAGAAACAATAGAGTTCTTGACCTTAAATTGCATTTCTTATTGATATTATTTGTTTGCGTCCATCAGCCAAATAAGTCATTCATCTTAAGATTGCATTTCATGCCAATGTGAACTTGTGTAATTATTAATTAATGAGATTTCTAATCACTTTAATCTAATTAGGATCCTCTTCTTGTTACAAGAACTATTTTACATTCATTAACCATGAAATTATCTGTTGACTCTTTATTAACGTCTATATTCATTAGGAAAACAATTTCCATGAATCGTCTATAACATGAATTCATTCAATTGCAGCAAACAATAGAGTTCTTGATCTTGAATTGCATTTCTTATTGATATTAATTGGTTGAATTCTAAAATAAAGAGTACCTCCCACCATTTCTGGTTATCCTCTTTTGATTCCAAACACACTTTTTGATAAAGCGATAATGAAATTGACATATGTTGCTAAACAATGAAGTATATTAATTAAATCAAACAAGTATTAACACCATTATTACTCCAAATTTGTTTGCGTCCATTAGCCAAATGACTTATTTGTCTTAGATTGCCTTTCATGCCAATGTGAAGTTGTTTAATTACTAATTAATGAGACCTTCTAATCACCTTAATCTAATTAGGCTCCTCTTCTTGTTACAAGAACTATTTTACATTCATTAACCGTGAAATTATCTGTTGACTCTTTATTAACGTCTATATTCATTATGAAAACAATTTCCATGAATCGTCTATAACATGAATTCATTCAATTGCAGCAAACAATAGAGTTCTTGATCTTGAATTGCATTTCTTATTGATATTAATTGCTTGAATTCTAAAATAAAGAGTACCAACACCATTTCATGGTTAATGAATGAAAAATAGTTCTTGTAACAAGAAGAGGAGCCTAATGATCTTAAGGTGATTAGAAAGTCTCATTATTTAGTAATTAAATAAGTTCACTTTGGCATGAAATGCAATCCAAGATGAATGACTCATTTGGCTGATGGACGCAAAGAAATTTGGAGTAGTCATGGTGTTAATACTTGTTTGATTTAATCAATATACTTCATTGTTTAACAACATATGTCAATTTCATTATCGCTTTATCAAAAAGTGTGTTTGGAATCAAAAGATTCGACTTGCTAACCACAAATGATGGGAGGTACTCTTTATTTTAGAATTCAACCAATTAATATCAATAAGAAATGCAATTCAAGGTCAAGAACTCTATTTTTTCTTGCAATTGAATGAATTCATGTTATAGACGATTCATGGAAATTGTTTTTGTAATGAATATGGTCGTTAAGAAAGAGTCAATAGATTATTTCATGGTTAATGAATGAAAAATAGTTCTTGTAACAAGAAGAGGAGATAATTATCTTAAGGTGATTAGAAAGTCTCATTATTTAGTAATTAAATAAGTTCACATTGGCATGAAATGCTATCCAAGATGAATGACTCATTCAGTTGATAGACGCAAACAGATTTGGAGCAATAATGGTTTTAATACTTGTTTGATTTAATCAATATACTTCATTGTTTAGCAACATATGTCAATTTCATTATCGCTTTATCAAAAAGTGTGTTCGGAATCAAAAGATTCGACTTGCTAACCACAAATGATGAACGACCATATTCATTACGAAAACAATTTCCATGAATCGTCTATAATATGAATTCATTCAATTGCAACAAAAAATAGAATTCCCAATCTTGAATTGCATTTCTTATTGATATTAATTGGTTGAATTCTAAAATAAAGAGTACCTCCCATCATTTGTGGTTAACAAGTCGAATCTTTTGATTCCAAACACACTTTTTGATAAAGCGATAATGAAATTGACATATGTTGCTAAACAATGAAGTATATTGATTAAATCAAACAAGTATTAACACCATTATTACTCCAAATCTGTTTGCGTCTATCAGCCGAATGAGTCATTCGTTTTGGATAGCATTTCATGCCAATGTGAACATATTTAATTACTAAATAATGAGACTTTCTAATCACCTTAAGATAATTATCTCCTCTTCTTGTTACAAGAACTATTTTTCATTCATTAACCATGAAATAATCTATTGACTCTTCCTAAACGACCATATTCATTACGAAAACAATTTCCATGAATTGTCTATAACATGAATTGATTCAATTGCAAGAAACAATAGAGTTCTTGACCTTGAATTGCATTTCTTATTGATATTAATTTGTTGCATTCTAAAATAAAGAGTACCTCCCATCATTTGGGGTTAGCAAGTCGAATCTTTTGATTCCGAACACACTTTTTGATAAAGCGATAATGAAATTGACATATGTTGCTAAACAATGAAGTATATTAAATAAATCAAACAAGTATTAACACCATTATTACTCCAAATCTGTTTGCATCTATCAGCCAAATGAGTCATTCGTCTTGGATAGCATTTCATGCCAATGTGAACTTATTTAATTACTAAATAATGAGACTTTCTAATCACCTTAAGATAATTATCTCCTCTTCTTGTTACAAGAACTATTTTTCATTCATTAACCATGAAATAATCTATTGACTCTTTCTTATCGACCATATTCATTACAAAAACAATTTCCATGAATCATCTATAACATGAATTCATTCAATTGCAAGAAAAAATAGAGTTCTTGACCTTGAATTGCATTTCTTATTGATATTAATTGGTTGAATTCTAAAATAAAGAGTACCTCCCATCATTTGTGGTTAGCAAGTCGAATCTTTTGATTCCAAACACACTTTTTGATAAAGTGATAATGAAATTGACATATGTTGCTAAACAATGAAGTATATTGATTAAATCAAACAAGTATTAACACCATGACTACTCAAAATTTGTTTGCGTCCATCAGCCAAATGAGTCATTCATCTTGGATTGCATTTCATGCCAAAGTGAACTTATTTAATTACTAAATAATGAGACTTTCTAATCACCTTAAGATCATTAGGCTCCTCTTCTTGTTACAAGAACTATTTTTCATTCATTAACCATGAAATAATCTATTGACTCTTTCTTAACGACCATATTCATTACGAAAACAATTTCCATGAATTGTCTATAACATGAATTGATTCAATTGCAAGAAACAATAGAGTTCTTGACCTTGAATTGCATTTCTTATTGATATTAATTTGTTGAATTCTAAAATAAAGAGTACCTCCCATCATTTGGGGTTAGCAAGTCGAATCTTTTGATTCCGAACACACTTTTTGATAAAGCGATAATGAAATTGACATATGTTGCTAAACAATGAAGTATATTAAATAAATCAAACAAGTATTAACACCATTATTACTCCAAATCTGTTTGCATCTATCAGCCAAATGAGTCATTCGTCTTGGATAGCATTTCATGCCAATGTGAACTTATTTAATTACTAAATAATGAGACTTTCTAATCACCTTAAGATAATTATCTCCTCTTCTTGTTACAAGAACTATTTTTCATTCATTAACCATGAAATAATCTATTGACCCTTTCTTATCGACCATATTCATTACAAAAACAATTTCCATGAATCATCTATAACATGAATTCATTCAATTGCAAGAAAAAATAGAGTTCTTGACCTTGAATTTCATTTCTTATTGATATTAATTGGTTGAATTCTAAAATAAAGAGTACCTCCCATCATTTGTGGTTAGCAAGTCGAATCTTTTGATTCCAAACACACTTTTTGATAAAGTGATAATGAAATTGACATATGTTGCTAAACAATGAAGTATATTTATTAAATCAAACAAGTATTAACACCATGACTACTCAAAATTTGTTTGCGTCCATCAGCCAAATGAGTCATTCATCTTGGATTGCATTTCATGCCAAAGTGAACTTATTTAATTACTAAATAATGAGACTTTCTAATCACCTTAAGATCATTAGGCTCCTCTTCTTGTTACAAGAACTATTTTTCATTCATTAACCATGAAATAATCTATTGACTCTTTCTTAACGACCATATTCATTACGAAAACAATTTCCATGAATCGTCTATAACATGAATTCATTCAATTGCAAGAAACAATAGAGTTCTTGACCTTGAATTGGTTTTCTTATTGATATTAATTGGTTGAATTCTAAAATAAAGGGTACCTCCCTTCATTTCTGGTTAGCAAGTCAAATCATTTGATTCCAAACATACTTTTTGATTAAGCGATAATGAAATTGACATATGTTGCTAAACAATGAAGTCTATTAATTAAATCAAACAAGTATTAACAGCATTATTACTCCAAATCTATTTTCGTCTATCAGCCAAATGACTCATTCATCTTGGATAGCATTTCATGCCAATGTGAACTTATTTAATTACTAAATAATGAGACTTTCTAATCACCTTAAGATAATTATCTCCTCTTCTTGTTACAAGAACTATTTTTCATTCATTAACCATGAAATAATCTATTGACTCTTTCTTAACGACCATATTTATTAGAAAAACAATTTTCATGAATCGTCTATAACATGAATTCATTCAATTGCAAGAAACAATAGAGTTCTTGACCTTGAATTGCATTTCTTATTGATATTAATTGGTTGAATTCTAAAATAAAGAGTACCTCCCATCATTTGTGGTTAGCAAGTCGAATCTTTTGATTCCAAACACACGTTTTGATAAAGCGATAATGAAATTGACATATGTTGCTCAACAATGAAGTATATTGATTAAATCAAACAAGTATTAACACCATTATTACTCCAAATCTGTTTGCGTCGATCAGCCAAATGAGTCATTCGTCTTGGATAGCATTTCATGCCAATGTGAACTTATTTAATTACTAAATAATGAGACTTTCTAATCACCTTAAGATAATTATCTCCTCTTCTTGTTACAAGAACTATTTTTCATTCATTAACCATGAAATAATCTATTGACTCTTTCTTAACGACCATATTTATTACGAAAAGAATTTCCATGAATCGTCTATAACATGAATTCATTCAATTGCAAGAAACAATAGAGTTCTTGACCTTGAATTGCATTTCTTATTGATATTAATTTGTTGAATTCTAAAATAAAGAGTACCTCCCATCATTTGTGGTTAACAAGTCGAATCTTTTGATTCCAAACACACTTTTTGATTAAGCGATAATGAAATTGACATATGTTGCTAAACAATGAATTATATTAATTAAATCAAACAAGTATTAACACCATTATTGCTCCAAAAAGTGTGTTGGGAACTAAAACAGCAGCCTTTGTAACCAAAAATGATGGGAGGTACTCTTTGGATTTGAATTCCACAAAGAAATATCAATAAGAAATGCAATTCAAGATCCAGGACCCCACTCTTTGTTGGATTTGAATGAATTCATCTTATAGATGTTTCATGGGCATTGTTTTCACAATGAATGTCGTTGTTACAAATGAAACTTAAGATCATTTCATGGTCATTGTATGATAAATACTACTCGTAGCAAAAAGAGAACCCTAATTAGCATCAGTTGATTCGAATATCTCATTATTTTAGAATTTCACCACATAACATAAGAATGAAATGCAAACCAAGATGAATGATTCCTTCGGATGGCGGAAGAAAATAGATTCTATGTTTTAATAGTATTTAAACTTGTTCGGAGGCACTCTTTCCCTTGGAATTCAACAAATCAATATCAAAAAGAAATGCAATTCAAGATCGAGGACTCCATTATTTGTTGGATTTGATTGACTTCATCTTATAAATGGTTCATGGGCATTGTTTCCACAATGAATATAGTTGTTAAGAAACACATAAGATAATTTCATGGTTGTTGCATAAAAAATCATCCCTGTAACAAAAAAAGATCCTTAATTAGCATCAGTAGATTGCAAACTCTCATTATTTTGGAATTTCACCACATAACATAAGAATGAAATGCAAACCAAGATGAATGATTCCATCGAATGGTGGAAGAAAATAGATTCTAAGTTTTAATAGTACTTAAATTTGTTTTGTATACTTAATAAACTAGGTTGTCTATCCACAAATGTTAATTTCATGATCAATGTACCAAGAAGTGTCTTCGGAACTAATAGAGGAGCCTTGATAACTAAAAATGATGGAAGAGACTCTTTCCTTTGGGTTTCAACCATGCAATATCAATAAGAAATGCAATTCAAGATCAAGGACTTCATTATTTATTGCATTTGAATGAATGCATCTTATAAATGGTTCGTGGGCATTCTTGCCACAATGAATATAGTTGTTAAGAATAACACCTAAGTTAATTTCATAGTTGTTACATAAAAAATGATCCTTGTAACAAAAAGACATCCGTAATTAGCATCAGTAGATTGGAAACTCTCAATATTTCAGAATTTAACGACTTAACATTAGTATGAAGTGCAAACCAACTTGAATGATTCCTTTTATTAAATAAGGAAAATAGATTCAGTGTTTCAATAGTATTTATACGTGTTTCTTTTAATTAATATACTAGGTTGTCTATCCACAAATGTCAATTTCATGATCACGGTGTCAAAAAGTGTGTTTGGAAGTAAAATAGCAACCTTTGTTTCCAAAAATGATGGGAAGTACTCTTTCATTTGGAATTCAACCAATCAATATCAATAAGAAATGCAATTCAAGATCAAGGACTCCATTATTTGTTGGATTTGAATGAATTCATCTTATAGATGGCTCATGGGCATTGTTTTCACAATGAATATAGTTGTTACAAATGAAACATAAGATCATTTCATGGTCATTGCATGATAAATACTACTCGTAGCGAAAAGAGAACCCTAATTAGCATCAGTTGATTGTAATATCTCATTATTTTGGAATTTCACCACATAACATGACAATGAAATGCAAACCAAGATGAATGATTTCTTCGGATGGTGGAAGAAAATAGATTCTAAGTTTTAATAGTATTTAAATTTGTTTTGTATACTTAATAAACTAGGTCGTTACATGAATAAGAAATGCAATTCAAGATGAAGGACTCCATTATTTGTTGGATTTGAAAGAATTCATCTGATAAATGGTTCATGAGGATTGTCTCAGCAATGAATATAGTTGTTAAGAATGACACATAAGATAATTTCGTGATCGTTTCATAAAAAATCATCCTTGTAACAAAAAGAGAACCCTAATTAGCATCAGTACATTGCAAACTATCAATATTTTAGAATTTAACCACTTAACATTAGTATGAAATGCAAACCAACTTGAACGATTCCTTCTATTAAAGTAGGAAAAGCGATTTAGTGTTTTAATAGCTTTTATACTTGTTTGTTTTAATTAATATACTAGGATGTCTATACATAAAAGCTAATTTCATGATCATGGTGTCAAAAAGTTTGTTGGGAAATAAAACAGTAGCCTTTGTAACCAAATATGATGGGAGGTACTCCTTCTTTTGGAATTCAACAAATCACTATCAATAAGAAATGCCATTCAAGATGAAGGACTCCATTATTTGTTGGATTTGAAAGAATTCATCTTATAAATGGTTCATGGGGATTGTTTCAGCAATGAATATAGTTGTTAACAATGACACATAAGATAATTTCACGATCGTTTCAGAAAAAATTATCCTTGTAACAAAAAGAGATCCTTAATTAGAATCAGTAGATTGCAAACACTCATTATTTCAGAATTTAATCACTTAACATTAGTACGAAATGCAAACCAACATGAACAATTCCTTTTATAAAAGGAGGGAAAGCGATTCAGTGTTTTAATAGTATTTATACCTATTTTTTTAATTAATATACTAGATTGTCTATCCACAAAAGCTAATTTCATGATCACGGTGTCAAAAAGTGTGTTGGGAAATAAAATAGCAGCCTTTGTAAGCAAAAATGATGAGACTTACTCCTTCTTTTGCAATTCAACCAGTCAATATCAATAAGAAATGCAATTCAAGATGAAGGACTCGATTATTTGTTGGATTTGCAAGAATTCATCTTATAAATGGTTCATGAGGATTGTCTCAGCAATGAATATAGTTGTTAAGAATGACACATAAGATAATTTCATGATCGTTTCATAAAAAAATTAACCTTGTAACAAAAAGAGATCCCTAATTAGCATAAGTAGATTGCAAACTATCAATATTTCAGAATTTAACCACTTAACATTAGAATGAAATTCAAACCAACTTGAACGATTCCTTTTATTAAAGGAGGAAAAGTGATTTAGTGTTTTAATAGTATTTATACTTGTTTGTTTTAATTAATATACTAAGTTGTCTATCCGCAAAAGCTAATTTCATGATCACGGTGTCAAAAAGTGTGATGGGAAATAAAGCAGCAGCCCTTGTAACCAAAAATGATGGGAGGTACTCCTTCTTTTGGAATTCAACCAATCAATACCAATAAGAAATGCAATTCAAGATGAAGGACTCCATTATTTGTTGGATTTGAAAGAATTCGTCTTATAAATGGTTCATGGGCATTGTTTCAGCAATGAATATAGTTGTTAACAATGACACATAAGATAATTTCATGATAGTTTCATAAAAAATCATCCTTGTAACAAAAAGAGATCCCTAATTAGCATCAGTAGATTGCAAACTCTCATTATTTTGGAATTTCACCACATAACATAAGAATGAAATGCAAACCAAGATGAATGATTCCTTCGAATGGTGGAAGAAAATAGATTCTAAGTTTTAATAGTATTTAAATTTGTTTTGTATACTTAATAAACTAGGTTGTCTATCCACAAATGTTAATTTCATGATCAATGTACCAAGAAGTGTCTTTGGAACTAATAGAGGAGCCTTGATAACCAAAAATGATGGAAGAGACTCTTTCCTTTAGGTTTCAACCATGCAATATCAATAAGAAATGCAATTCAAGATCAAGGACTTCATTATTTATTGCATTTGAATGAATGCATCTTATAAATGTTTCGTGGGCATTGTTGCCACAATGAATATAGTTGTTAAGAATGATACCTAAGTTAATTTCATAGTCGTTACATAAAAAATGATCCTTGTAACAAAAAGACATCCCTAATTAGCATCAGTAGATTGGAAACTCTCAATATTTCAGAATTTAACGACTTAACATTAGTATGAAGTGCAAACCAACTTGAATGATTCCTTTTATTAAATAAGGAAAATAGATTCAGTGTTTCAATAGTATTTATACATGTTTCTTTTAATTAATATACTAGGTTGTATATCCACAAATGTCAATTTGATGATCACAGTGTCAAAAAGTGTCTTTGGAAGAAAAATAGCAACCTTTGTTTCCAAAAATGATGGGAAGTACTCTTTCATTTTGGAATTCAACCAATCAATATCAATAAGAAAATGCAATTCAAGATCAAGGACTCCATTATTTGTTGGATTTGAATGAATTCATCTTATAGATGGCTCATGGGCATTGTTTTCACAATGAATATAGTTGTTACAAATGAAACATAAGATCATTTCATGGTCATTGCATGCATGATAAATACTACTCGTAGCGAAAAGAGAACCCTAATTAGCATAAGTTGATTGTAATATCTCATTATTTTGGAATTTCACCACATAACATGACAATGAAATGCAAACCAAGATGAATGATTCCTTCGGATGGTGGAAGAAAATAGATTCTAAGTTTTAATAGTATTTAAATTTGTTTTGTATACTTAATAAACTAGGTTGTTACATGAATAAGAAATGCAATTCAAGATGAAGGACTCCATTATTTGTTGGATTTGAAAGAATTCATCTTATAAATGGTTCATGAGGATTGTCTCAGAAATGAATATAGTTGTTAAGAATGACACATAAGATAATTCCGTGATCAATTCATAAAAAATCATCCTTGTAACAAAAAGAGAACCCTAATTATCATTAATACATTGCAAACTATCAATATTTCTGAATTTAACCACTTAACATTAGTATGAAATGCAAACCAACTTGAACGATTCCATGTATTAATGGAGGAAAAGCGATTTAGTGTTTTAATAGTATTTATACTTGTTTTTTTTTATTAATATACAAAGATGTCTATACATAAAAGCTAATTTCATGATCATGGTGTCAAAAAGTGTGTTGGGAAATAAAACAGTACCCTTTGTAACCAAAAATGATGGGAGGTACTCCTTTTGGAATTCAACCAATCAATATCAATAAGAAATGCCATTCAAGACGAAGGACTCCCTTATTTGTTGGATTTGAAAGAATTCATCTTATAAATGGTTCATGGGGATTGTTTCAGCAATGAATATAGTTGTTAACAATGACACATAAGATAATTTCATGATCGTTTCATAAAAAATCATCCTTGTAACAAAAAGAGATCCTTAATTAGAATTAGTAGATTGCAAACACTAATTATTTCAGAATTTAATCACTTAACATTAGTATGAAATGCAAACCAACTTGAACAATTCCTTTTATAAAAGGAGGGAAAGCGATTCAGTGTTTTAATAGTATTTATACCTATTTTTTAATTAATATACTAGGTTGTCTATCCACAAAAGCTAATTTCATGATCATAGTGTCAAAAAGTGTGTTGGGAAATAAAACAGCAGCCTTTGTAACCAAAAATGATGGGAGGTACTACTTCTTTTGGAATTCAACCAATCAATATAAATAAGAAATGCAATTCAAGATGAAGGACTCCATTATTTGTTGGATTTGAAAGAATTCATCTTATAAATGGTTCATGGCGATTGTTTCAGCAATGAATATAGTTGTTAACAATGACACATAAGATAATTTCATGATCGTTTCATAAAAAATCATCCTTGTAACAAAAAGAGGTCCCTAATTAGCATCAGTAGATTGCAAACTCTCATTATTTCAGAATTTAACCACATAAAATTAGTATGAAATGCAAACCAACTTGAATGATTCCTTTTATTAAAGGAGGAAAAGCGATTCAGTGTTTTAATGGTATTTATACTTGTTTCTTTTAATTAATATACTAGGTTGTCTATCCGCAAAAGCTAATTTCATCATCATGGTGTCAAAAAGTGTGTTGGGAAATAAAATACCAGCCTTTGTAACCAAAAATAATGAGACTTACTCCTTCTTTTGCAATTCAACCAGTCAATATCAATAAGAAATGCAATTCAAGATGAAGGACTCGATTATTTGTTGGATTTGAAAGAATTCATCTTGTAAATGGTTCATGAGGATTGTCTCAGCAATGAATATAGTTGTTAAGAATGACACGTAAGATAATTTCGTGATCGTTTCATAAAAAAATCAACCTTGTAACAAAAAGAGATCCTTAATTAGCATAAGTTGATTGCAAACTATCAATATTTCAGAATTTAACCACTTAACATTAGAATGAAATTCAAACCAACTTGAACGATTCCTTTTATTAAAGGAGGAAAAGCGATTTAGTGTTTTAATAGTTTTTATAGTTGTTTGTTTTAATTAATATACGAGGATGTCTATACATAAAAGCTAATTTCATGATCACGGAGTCAAAAAGTTTGTTGGCAAATAAAACAGTAGCCTTTGCAACCAAAAATGATGGGAGGTACTCCTTCTTTTGGAATTCAACCAATCAATATCAATAAGAAATGCCATTCAAGATGAAGGACTCCATTATTTGTTGGATTTGAAAGAATTCATCTTATAAATGGTTCATGGGGATTGTTTCAGCAATGAATATAGTTGTTAACAATGACACATAAGATAATTTCATGATCGTTTCATAAAAAATCATCCTTGTAACAAAAAGAGATCCCTAATTAGCATCAGTAGATTGCAAACACTCATTATTTCAGAATTTAATCACATAACATTAGTATGAAATGCAAACCAACTTGAACAATTCCTTTTATAAAAGGCGGAAAAGCGATTCAGTGTTTTAATAGTATTTATACCTGTTTTTTTTAATTAATATACTAGGTTGTCTATCCACAAAAGCTAATTTCACGATCACGGTGTTAAAAAGTGTGTTGGGAAATAAAACAGCAGCCTTTGTAACCAAAAATGATGGGAGGTACTCCTTCTTTTGGAATTCAACCAATCAATATCAATAAGAAATGCAATTCAAGATGAAGGACTCCGATTATTTGTTGGATTTGAAAGAATTCATCTTATAAATGGTTCATGGGGATTGTTTCAGCAATGAATATAGTTGTTAACAATGACACATAAGATAATTTCATGATCGTTTCATAAAAAATCATCCTTGTAACAAAAAGAGATCCCTAATTAGCATCAGTAGATTGCAAACTCTCATTATTTCAGAATTTAACCACTTAACATTAGTATGAAATGCAAACCAACTTGAATGATTCCTTTTATTAAAGGAGGAAAAGCGATTCAGTGTTTTAATAGTATTTATACTTGTTTTTTTCTTTTAATTAATATACTAGGTTGTCTATCCACAAAAAGCTAATTTCATCATCACGGTGTCAAAAAGTGTGTTGGGAAATAAAAATAGCAGCCTTTGTAACCAAAAATGATGAGAGTTACTCCTTCTTTTGGAATTCAAAACCAATCAATATCAATAAGAAATGCAATTCAAGATGAAGGACTCCATTATTTGTTGGATTTGAAAGAATTCATCTTATAAATGGTTCATGGGGATTGTTTCAGCAATGATATATAGTTGTTAACAATGACACATAAGATAATTTCATGATCGTTTCATAAAAAAATCATCCTTGTAACAAAAAGAGATCCCTAATTAGCATCAGTAGATTGCAAACTCACATTATTTCAGAATTTAAACCACTTAACATTAGTATGAAATGCAAACCAACTTGAATGATTCCTTTTATAAAAGGAGGAAAAGTGATTCAGTGTTTTTTAATAGTATTTTATACTTGTTTCTTTTAATTAATGTGCTAGGTTGTCTATCCACAAAAGCTAATTTCATCATCACGGTGTCAAAAAGTGTGTTGGGAAATAAAATAGCAGCCTTTGTAACCAAAAAATGATGAGAGTTTCTCCTTCTTTTGCAATTCAACCAATCAATATCAATAAGAAATGCAATTCAAGATGAAGGACTCCATTATTTGTTGGATTTGAAAGAATTCATCTTAGAAATGGTTCATGGGCATTGTTTCCGCAATGAAATATAGTTTTTAACAACGACACATAAGATAATTTTATGATCGTTTCATAAAAAATCATCCTTGTAACAAAAAGAGATCCCTAATTAGCATCAGTAGATTGCAAACTCTCATTATTTCAGAATTTAACCACTTAACATTAGTATGAAATGCAAACCAACTTGAATGATTCCTTTTATTAAAGGAGGAAAAGTGATTTAGTGTTTTAATAGTATTTATACCTGTTTTTTTAATTAATATACTGGGTTGTCTATCCACAAAAGCTAATTTCACTCTCACGGTGTCAAAAAGCGTGTTGGGAAATAAAACAGCAGCCTTTGTAACCAAAAATGATGGGAGGTACTCCTTCTTTTGGAATTCAACCAATCAATATCAATAAGAAATGCAATTCAAGATGAAGGACTCCATTATTTGTTGGATTTGAAAGAATTCATCTTATAAATGGTTCATGGGGATTGTTTCAGCAATGAATATAGTTGTTAACAATGACACATAAGATAATTTCATGATCGTTTCATAAAAAATCATCCTTGTAACAAAAAGAGATCCCTAATTAGCATCAGTAGATTGCAAACTCTCATTATTTCAGAATTTAACCACTTAACATTAGTATGAAATGCAAACCAACTTGAATGATTCCTTTTATTAAAGGAGGAAAAGCGATTCAGTGTTTTAATAGTATTTTTATACTTTGTTTCTTTTTAATTAATATGCTAGGTTGTCTATCCACAAAAGCTAATTTCATGATCACGGTGTCAAAAAGTGTGTTGGGAAATAAAACAGCAGCCTTTGTAACCAAAAATGATGGGAGGTACTCCTTCTTTTGGAATTCAACCAATCAATATCAAATAAGAAATGCAATTCAAGATGAAGGACTCCATTATTTTTTTGGATTTGAAAGAATTCATCTTATAAATGGTTCATGGGGATTGTTTCAGCAATGAATATAGTTGTTAACAATGACACATAAGATAATTTCATGATCGTTTCATAAAAAATCATCCTTGTAACAAAAAGAGATCCCTAATTAGCATCAGTAGATTGCAAACTCTCATTATTTCAGAATTTAACCACTTAACATTAGTATGAAATGCAAACCAACTTGAATGATTCCTTTTATTAAAGGAGGAAAAGTGATTCAGTGTTTTTAATAGTATTTATATACTTGTTTTCTTTTAATTAATGTGCTAGGTTGTCTATCCACAAAAGCTAATTTCATCATCACGGTGTCAAAAAGTGTGTTGGGAAATAAAATAGCAGCCTTTGTAACCAAAAATGATGAGAGTTTCTCCTTCTTTTGCAATTCAACCAATCAATATCAATAAGAAATGCAATTCAAGATGAAGGACTCCATTATTTGTTGGATTTGAAAGAATTCATCTTATAAATGGTTCATGGGGATTGTTTCAGCAATGAATATAGTTGTTAACAATGACACATAAGATAATTTCATGATCGTTTCATAAAAAATCATCCTTGTAACAAAAAGAGATCCCTAATTAGCATCAGTAGATTGCAAACGCTCATTATTTCAGAATTTAATCACATAACATTAG
Source organism: Ceriops zippeliana (assembly GCA_037897445.1). Taxonomy (NCBI): domain Eukaryota; kingdom Viridiplantae; phylum Streptophyta; class Magnoliopsida; order Malpighiales; family Rhizophoraceae; genus Ceriops; species Ceriops zippeliana. The sequence goes on from JBAPLH010002219.1 coordinate 24,261, forward strand.
TATGAAATGCAAACCAACTTGAACAATTCCTTTTATAAAAGGCGGAAAAGCGATTCAGTGTTTTAATAGTATTTATACCTGTTTTTTTAATTAATATACTAGGTTGTCTATCCACAAAAGCTAATTTCACGATCACGGTGTTAAAAAGCGTGTTGGGAAATAAAACAGCAGCCTTTGTAACCAAAAATGATGGGAGGTACTCCTTCTTTTGGAATTCAACCAATCAATATCAATAAGAAATGCAATTCAAGATGAAGGACTCCATTATTTGTCATCCTTGTAACAAAAAGAGATCCCTAATTAGCATCAGTAGATTGCAAACTCTCATTATTTCAGAATTTTAACCACTTAACATTAGTATGAAATGCAAACCAACTTGAATGATTCCTTTTTATTAAAACAGGAAAAGGGATTCAGTGTTTTAATAGTATTTATACTTGTTTGTTTTAATTAATATGCTAGGTTGTCTATCCACAAAAGCTAATTTCACGATCACGGTGTCAAAAAGTGTGTTGGGAAATAAAACAGCAG